>OX246740.1:38022606-38080106 GCA_945910005.1 Isoperla grammatica
GGTCGTTGCAGACATTCGACCGGGGCTCGCTCAGTGTGGTCAACATTCTCACGGCCACTTGTGCCGGTCTTGCACGCACGGCACAAGACGTGTGCACAGTGCTTTAAACCCTATTAATCTGAAAGTTTTAATCAAAAGTGATTTTAATTCACTTCGGAAAACTTTAATTTATTTTTACTGACCGCGTACTTGTACAACATAGGAAGATTTGTGTGTTTCATTTACAACAACACTCTTTTTTTTTTTTTTTTTTTTTTAATAAATCACTGTTTTAGTTCAGTTTTGAACGAGGATTTTTGTACGAGAAATGTTTTTTTTTTTTTTTTTTTTGACTCATTGAACTTGAAAATTGTACTTTTGAACTTTGAATTTTTGAGTGAAAAGTACGACCAGTACCATCATTTTTTTTACCATCTGGTTTTAACATTTCTCAACATAAAATTAAAACAATCACTTTCAAGTTCAAACACTTAAATCGTTATGCGTGGTGCGTCACGTATGTAACACGTCTATACCACTGAAAGTGCCTGAATGAGTTACTATGCTGACAATGTGTGCTTAGCGCACGGAACAAAGTGTCGAAAGAAGAAAACCGGGAGGTGACAGAGTGATTAAGCTAAGCTTGGCGTAATGTACGGTACGGCAATAAGTGAGGTATGGATGGACAGACAAGTAAATATAATCAGGACATACTGGGTTGTGTGAGCGAGAGATAAATACAACTATATTCTTTCACGGTTAATGTCTCTGACACAAAAACTTGAAAAGCGTGAGAATATGATTGTTTTTTTTCGTTCGTAGCTTTAAAATTATACTCAATATCAAGATTATGGAATGAACAGGACTAGATATATTACCACGATACATAGACATTCTAAAAAAAAATATGCAAGAGTGTTTGTGTTTGGATAAAATGTTTGACTATTTTAATAAATATCTCAAATTGTTTTATTTGATCCAATCATAACACATTCTTAACCCTGTTTTAGAATATATACATAACATATTTTGATGTAACTCCGCATCATTTCAAAATGTTGGCATTGAATGATTGGTGCCAGAACAAGTTATAGTTAGATTAAGAATTAGTGTTGATGAGTCAATACTTGTCGTATGCCAGTAGAAGAAATAATGTTCGATGATCTTATAGCAACAGCTCTCTAACCCATGCTGAGCACATTTATGATTTATTTATTTATTTTATTTGCATAGATTCTTTATTTTCAAGAAGAAATTATTCTCATTTTTTGCTACGATTGCAAAAGAATATGTTTAAAACGCTTCTTGGGATTAAATTAAAGTTGAATGCACGAACATATCCGTTGCAGTTCATGATGCGCTAAGACTAGTTATAGCTAACCACAAACTCCAGTATATTCAGTGTATCATATCACACTTCAATGGATAAATGTTAAAGAACAAATTAAACTTAATGCAATGTTATTTATTTTTAAGATCCATCATAACTTATTACCGAATTACTTAGGATTGAAATTAACGCCAATAGCATCAGTTCACGACCATAGCACAAGAACAGCTAAAAATGGGTATTATTTGAAAGGTTGGAATAAAAAGATGACTAGTAAATCAATTTTTTATACTGGTATAAAATACTTATATCATTATATTATATTGTTTTAAAAAATGTGAAATAGTGTGTAGTGTATGGGGGATATGTAATGTATTGGAATAGCTGTTGTCAGCTAAATAAAGAATTATTTATTATTATATGTGTATTTCTTTCTCCGCACAGATAAGATGAGTGATGGCAAAACACATAAAGCGTCCTCCGTTCTCTAAACGGTCCGAACCTCCTGAAGACGCCCTCCGTGTGTCGTGAGTGTCATGGGAACCCATCTTCAGTGGACACTACATCAGAATAGTGGACGCCACGTAAACTGGGAGATGCATATCCTGTCACCACGCTATGATGGAACGTCTAGCAGTTAGTTTCCCATGGCCTCCGGGCTCCCACGGACCAGAGCACTCTGACCCCCCGTATACACATATCTCACTCACAATGCTCCTTGCTTCCTATTTCTGTATGCATCAATTTTTTAAACATTGTCCTAAAAACTACTTTAAAAAATCTGGCCCTCTTCCCTGCCAATGTTAGACCAATGGTGGCCGTGGATTGAGTTTCTTATATCAGAAAAAACTGCCTAGGCCTAGGTTATACCTATATAAGAACCCAACGGAACAAGTTTTTTATGTGAGGTAAAAAAACTACCCCATAGTTTTTTAAGAGATTCAGCCCTGCGTCCAGATGGTTTCCAGCAGTTTTTTAAGCGGTCACCCTCTAAGGAGCTACGCCTCGAACAAAACAGTCGGAAACTGTGCGCAGAGCGGCCGGATGGGGATGAAGTAGCGGTAGTTTTTTAAGAAAGGAAAACGTGAGTTTTTAGGGGTGAGAAGCGGTTTTTTATGTCCTCGGGGTGTGTACGGGGGTTAGTGGACTAGGGTAGTCCTACCTGAGATTACCTGTATACGATGGCCGGCTACAAAACAGATCTCAGTTCTGACGATAAGAAGTATTGTGTTTTTTATTATTATTTTACAATGTATGTTAGTTTTCTGGTGAATCATGTGAGATTAGTGAATTATTACAATACAATACAACGATTAGTGCTTATAAGGAAAGTAAAACACATTACTAATAATTTCTACAAATAATAATGATTCGGTCAAAATTATTTGATGAACTATCAAGACATTTCACCTCCAAAATAAGTTTGGGAAAATAAAATAATTGTAATTTGAGTGTTTTAGCAAAACTAGTGAAAAAAATTAATTACTAAATTGGAATTGGAATTAATGCTAAGGAGTAAGGAATAGAATAGTAGGCATGACGTAACATTAATGGCAGAATGTAAGTAACGAAGTAGAAGAGAAGTGTCCCGGTTCCATGGCTTGTGGACTCTAAAATATGTCATACGTTATTTTCAAAACTTGGGCGTGAAACACGTAATTGAAACGTGTGAATGTAATCAGAAACAACTATGCACATAGCTTCTGTAAACATCTTCACAAAGTTGTATATTTGTTTGTTGAAACTTGAGGCCCAAAATGGTCTGTAATATACGTGATGATTGTATGATTTGTTGAGAAGCGCATCGAGCAGTGTAATTGATTTCGGAATAGTATACGCAAGAGCAAAACATTCACACAGTAAAGAAAAGAAAGATACAAGAACGCGCATTTACACTGAGAGGCACACGCGAATAACCCATTGACATGGATACTTGGTTTCTTTGCGCTTTACTTGCTTTTCTTCGTTCGTGGGTGTATTACCGTAACGTAAACAATACTATTTTCAATTTAGGTGAGAACTAATTTCAAACTTACGGAGCATCGCCTGATGAGGGAATTTTCTCAATGTAACCTTGTAAGATAAGTGAATTGTGTATACATATATGAAACATTTAAAATTACCTTCAGAATTTAAATCAGTAAACATGTCTTTAAAAGATTGAAATACGTTATCATTAATCTCCTTTTCGTGTTATGATATATATATTGTATGTGAAATTATTCGGATGGACAGACACCCTATAGGCATAGCATTCCAAAACAGTTGCATGTATGTAAGAATGTAAACATTAATAAATAAATAAATAAATAAATGAAATATCATAGGAACAATGTTGTTTATGTTCTCATTACACACACTCAAGAACATCTTTTATGAAATCATACACAGGACATTGCAATCCATGTAAACTTTGGTCTTAGAACATGGTAAAGTATTGAATTATCAAATTGCATTGGATGTAAACCACAATATTTCCTATGACATTTTCAATTCATATTTACAATGCATAATTTTTTTCAAGATTTCTAGGAGATTTTATTGCAATATAAATATAAGTACAACGCATTTCCCCAGAAATAACGGTGATCATAGTCACATAACACCTGTTGAATATAACAAGATCTGCGAGGCTTTTTTACACCAGCATTATGAGCCCACGTGAATTCCGGTAAAATAAATACAGGACAAATTCGTCTTCCGTGCCGTACATTAAAAAAAAACAAAAAAACACCAATAAAACCACACATGCCGCAAAAAATGGCAAATCCAAAGGAGGGGCGCGGTGTGTTGTAACTGAGCGAGCTATGATTCCAGTAATGATTACTGCCAAAATAAAATCTCACGGTGGGTCGTCTTAAAAAATCACAACAATCACAGCTCAGTGACTGACCAGCCATTGTCATGTCCTCTTTTTATGGGCTCTTTAATCATGTTGGCAGGTAGTTTGAGGGAGCTACCTTTTTAGGCGGCCAAAGAAAACACTGGCTGGCTTGTTCACATGGAGATCACAGGAGAATGGTCATTGGCAAAAATACGTTATTCCAAGAATAACAATCAATCTTCGAGATTTGATCTGTCGGAAAAAATGATCAATTACGTAGATTCAATGGGGGAGATTCGATTCGGAAACGGTTGAAAGTCTAAAGTTTAAATTTAACGGAACAGGGAGGAAATTTGCGAAACGTTGGAGAAATGTATCGAAACTAGAAACTCTATGCGAAAACCAACGTGCTCCAGATATTACTTAGATATTGATACGAGTACAATCACCGACAAAAGTAAATCAGGAGGGTAAATAGATGGAGACACTACTAATTTCTCCAGTAATTTCTTCCAAAAGCACACTTTAAAACTATTAATTTTATCCCAAAAAGCATGACAAATGAAATTTTATAAATGTTTGCATGTTTAGACTTTAGAGCCAACCTAGTAATGCAATCCACAAATGTGCTCCCATTTATATTGTTTCAAACGCAATCAAATACACAATTTAAAAAAAAACAGGAAATATCCCAAAATTACAAAACCTCACATACATTACCTCAAAAGTTTACAAAGTCAATCAACTTGATTTTGGTTTTAATAACTGCACTCCCACAATTACACAATACACTTGAGAGGTGTGTGAAGGACAAACATTAAGGTCAAAATGTCACACTGAAGATGACGTATGCACTAATTTCGGGAACCACCGTTACTAATAAATCACTATGTCAATAAACTGACGTTGCATCCCACGAAAGACAGAAGGAATTAAGCGAGAGAGAAGAAAGAGAAGAGAGAGAGAGAAAGAGAGAGAGAGAGAGAGAGAGTGAGAGAGAGAGAGAGAGAGAGAGAGAGAGAGAGAGAGAGAGAGAGAGAGAGAGAGATCTCCACGCGCCTGCGTGGTGACCCGAGAAAACAAAGCCGCGTTGACCCCTGCTTATCAATGTCCCACATGCCGGAAATGATGGAACGCTATACACCATACATACACCTGCGGTTTACCTTTTCAATACATCTCGGCTTACAATTAGGCGTAATTATTTTACCTCGAACAATGAGCCCTGTAGGAGGCTACATCTATGTTCTATGGGCTTCTCGGCCATCGTTACATACAGGGGTGCCAAATTGTGTCTTATTAGAAGCACTCTGATAGTGATATTAGGGAATCGAACCGAAATAAATGTTATTTCGAATTCGGTTCAGCACTGTTATTTGGGTTTGGTTAGGGTTTCTGTTCACCTCCAAATAAAGATAACGACTGTTCGTCAAAAAAAAGTTTTTAATCGGTTTTGTTTCTACCGAAATATCGACGTGTGAAAAATGTTGTTAGGTACAATTTCCACTCGATAAAATTATGTCTTGTTCGGCTTTCACGGTATATGTAAAAAAAAAATACTTCGATTTGTAAATTTACTACGTTCGATCTTAGCGATCGATAATGCAGTCATCTTTTCGATTATCGGTAATTTTTATTTCCTCGTTGTTCATCCCTATCAAGATAAGATTGTCTGAGTACCAGTAAAGGAATAACCCCACTCATGTCTATATGTATAGGCATAGTATTATAGTTGATGTTTAAACCCGCGCGAAATTATACCGTTGTTTAGCCATAATTATCTCAAGTCTGCCACACACACAACATTGAAGACACGAGAACAATGATAGATGTGGGTTTGTAGACACCAAAGACCGATGAAAATCATTTGTAATAGTATATTCAATTAGATGCTATTGTTGAATCATTTGCGAATAAAGTGATCACAGCTTTGAAGTTGTTTGTTCGTGCCCCGAGACAACCTTATAGGTTTCGTCATGATCGAGTGGCCAATCAGAGAGCCGCAATGTTCAAATACTGATCGCTGATTGGCCATGATTTCTTCGTCTATGACGAAAGCATCTGTAAGGTTTTCTCGGGACAAGTATATCAATATATCAACCATTCAGTCCATGCTCCAACCACAGTTGTCGCCATCGTGATCGTAATCGGGATCTAAATCGGGATTTCTCATGCTAAATCATTACGACATTACGATTCGAGTAAGAACAACGCCAGAAGAAGTTAAGAACCATCTAAGTTGACTTTCACGATTTCCGGATTACGATTACTATCACGATGCCGACAATAATTGTGGGTGGGACTTTTCATAGCACAAATAGCTGTGTTCAATTTTTTTTTATGTATATTCGTTCTTGAAATTTGACTAAACCTTGGTAATTTCTCACTTGTCCTGATAGTGATAGCTGTACTTAGCAACGATCTTCAGAGGTTGCGGGCTCGGTAGCTTCTGGAACACGACTGCGCCGCCTACCTGGTTAAGAGACTGAAGTGGGTCGGGCTAACCCTTCAGTGGCTGCACAAAAACATAATTAAATTACATGCTAGTTAGAAGAACGTCAAGTAACACACATTGTTTTCGTCTAGTCTCGTTTAGTAACCTGTGTTTGTTTTGTATGAATAAATAACATATAAATAAATATATATGTATTTATTGCTTCTCTCAAGGATAGTGGTACATATCTAATAACCTTGTAAACTCAGTTACAAGAACTAATTTTCAGTAGGGTTCACCGAACGTTACCCGTCTGGGCCCGGGGAAGAATAGGCCCAGAGGGACACTGCTAGTCGTAAGAGGCGACAAAAGGAGACCCTGTCCCCCCGCTCCCACCCCACTGTCCCACTGAATATTTCTCCTTCCACTTGGCCCTGCCCACCCTTGCAGGACTCCCGTATGACGACCCACGCGACGTACAATGACTCTGATTCGGATGTAGCTTTTTTCTTCCATCATCATCTTCCTCATCTTCATCATCACCCACTCATCGTATCGATTAGCCCTTGTTGCACAAATATGAGACGTTAAGCCCCATTAATCATCAATCGGTTAAAAAAGATGTCGTTATATAATATCGTAAGTTATAAAAACAGTTGGAACCTCTGTCCTTGCATACAGTTACAGAAAACTAACAAGAACTAATTGAAATTAGATACAAATAAAATAACTTCTATTGAAAAGGGGGAAAATGTAGGAAAGTGCAAGTTTTATTATATTCAAAATTTTAAAGTAATTTATAGATAGATACCGGTATACAGAATCATGGGGGGTGTCCTTAACCACCCTTGCCACATTCATCTTAGACAAAGGCCACTCAAAAAATTCAAAGCTCTTCTGAACCGGCCTTGTTGATTCTGGCATTAGTCCGCAGGTGTTCGCACTGTCCAATCACTGATTCATATGTTTCATATTTGACATATCGATTTTTGATTGGTTATCGCTCACTCGTCGATGGTGTTCGGAACCTACAGTGTTGGTTAAGTCACTTTAAATTAAAGTCCTCCACTGAAAATCAGTTACTGAGTGGGTAAACTCTAAATGTGAATTTTTTAATTTTATTTCTTTTGTTCAGATGCTTCAGATTTGTTAGTGGCCCCTGCAACACAAGGATACAAAACAGTATTCAGTGTGTAATTCTATCACATGTCTCGTATCAGCTGATAGTTGCGAGGTTTGGCAGCCCTGCGCCTCGCAAAGACGTCCAGCACACACACATACACATGTACATAAGATGACAGACAAGCGTTTGTTTGCGTTCGAGCATAAAGAGACTGTGAATGAATGCAGCCGGATTGATCCACTCCACTCCAACACAACAGAACAGGTAGGCCTCAGGTTATGCAAGCATTGCGCCACAACGCATGGGAACGTACGATAACAATTAATGATGATAACTGTTCTGTTCGTAGCATACCTGCATGATGTGGCTGTCGAGTACACTGATGTGATCTGCGCCTCTTCAGCTGACTACTGGGTAATATCTGAGAGTTGTTAGTAGATCTCTATCCCAGAATTCTTCATATACCGGTATGACTGACTACTGAGGAAAAACGAAAAACCGTGAAAACACGCCTATATTATTATTTGTGGCAAATTTGCCTACAGGGTTGGTTTAGTCACTTTAAATTAAAGTCCCCCACTGCAAATCAGTTTAATTACTGAGTGGGTAGACTCTAAATGTGAATTTATTTATTTTTTATTTATTTAAACATTTCAGAAACAAGGCTCATAACACAATGTGCCTTGCTACCAGTATATAAACTAATTTCATAACATCATAAACTCATAATAATATACCTTATTATTTTTATGTCTAATTTGTGAGCTAAAGGGAGAGTTTGTGCTGTGACAAGGTATGGATAACAGAGCAAATAATTTTGATACAATTTTGTGTAAAATATTAGCGTTTTTTGCATAGGTATGGAAACCTATTTTTTTTTCAAAAAATTTCGTTTTTTGATTGATCTTATTGAATATTGATTCAAGTATTCTTTAAATCTATAGTGACTTTTGACGTGACTATGTCCAGGGACCGGGGTTACTCGTGAATGGATGTTGTTTCACAGTTCCAAACGGTACGAAAGGTCCACACACCTTAGAAGTGCAGCAAGTGGAAGATCCTATACCTTCATTGTTTTCTGCCACATTGATAACAGAGTTCAATCGAACACATTAAGATCACAAACTACGCTATTTATTACGATCTTGACATGAATTGCTTGTGTAATGTTAATGAACATGCAGAGCTGATGAATGCAATTGCATTCACTCTATCACAATCAGCTGTTTTATCGATTGTATGCTAAACAGATATTGTAAATTATATTGTTTTTGTGGTAGGCTGCTATTCTACGAGTGGTGGACATCCATTTATGCATGGATATATCGCAATTACACTCACAATGCGACCACGAGTTCCACTTGGGGGGGGGAGGGGGGTACTTGAGAGATGCAACAATTGTTATCTAGAATCTCGGTGGGGATAAATGGAGACATTTGCATTTTCGTTTTTCTTTTAAGAAATAGCTTTAAGCGATTCTGCTTACGGCCATTGTCACATAACCCTTTGTGAGTTATGTGTAGTTTTTTAATGATGGCCATTTTCTGTTTTGATAGCAATATATATAGAATTAGTAGTGTGTTGATAAATAAATAAAATAAATAAATTCACATTTAGAGTCTACCCACTCAGTAATTAAACTGATTTGCAGTGGGGGACTTTAATTTAAAGTGACTAAACCAACCCTGTAGGCTTCGAACACCATCGACGAGTGAGCGATAACCAATCAAAGATCGATATTTCAAATATGAAACAGATGAATCAGTGATTGGACAGTGCGAACACCTGCGGACAAATGCCAGAATCAACAAGGCCGATTCAGAACAACTTTGAATTTATTGAGTGCTTCGTTGCTAGGACGGCTCCAAAGTCACCGTTTACTTATTCCTAAGCCAAGAAGTAATGGAATTGAATCCACATTAGAAGTTAAAAAACTTCTGCCTGAAGCGGGATTTGAACCTGGGACCTTCTGCATTGGAAGCAAGGATCTATTACAGTGTGTTGTGCTACCACTAGTGTTTGGGCAAGTACGTTGTAAATGAGATCAATTTAACGGAACGAGCGATCCTCTGACAACAGCGACTTCATGTAAATAAAGAATCTTCCAGAAAACAATTATCATCTATTTAGAAAATAATTTTAGTCTTTAGACGAAACAGAAGAAGAAAATGTGAAAACATTGATCGAAAAGTGATGTCAATACTAATTCAGAAAAATCAAATATTTTCTTTTACTTTTTCATTTAGTTTCTTCCACAGCTCAGTAACAAATTCAAAACAATCTCGATGTAATCAAGACTATATATTATGTAATGAAACAATCCAGTGTTTACTAGACTAAGTAGATATGACAACACGGTGCAGATAGTTGTCTCAGAACTAAACATATCTCATCTTACTTTTGAAAAGCAATTACATTACATTACAATTACATTTACTTTTTGTAAGTAATTCAATTACTTTCCATAATGGCTTGTATTTACTTGCACTATGTGAAGCTGAGGAAAACAGCGACGAAGTTCTTCCAGGATAATAGGTTAATGGTGGGTTTGTAGAAACATGCGTCTACCCAAACGGTTTTTAGGTAAAATATGTTCTGCATAATTTTAAAACTCGACGCTTTTTTTAAATTACAAATTACATTATTGAAACGAGTGCGATTGAAAACTAGTACAAGTACTCAAAATGGGGATTTCAAGCTCAATTATATTTCAAACAATTAATAAATTATTTTGACTGAGTTAATGTACAACACTCTTAATTAATAGTTTAACATTACTAATAAAACACATTACCCTACACATTTCTCGAATTAAGGTCTCCAAATGGGCCCCAAAGTCGCAATTTTGGGGCTCACAACCAAAAAAGTTATGTTTACAGCTGACATAAACTAGCTAGCTAGGAATCACAATTTGATTTGAAACATTGACATTGAAAATATGTGTTACATAAAAAATAAAAGTGGAATAATAAAATTACCATTTTCACTTTTTTGACACTTAATTGGATCAATTAAGTTGTAGTCAATGACCCCCCCACTTGAACGACACGGAATCCACCACAGTTTACAGAACGTGTTGCGACGAGTCAGCGTCCAGTGCTGGGAACATGTTGAATGTCCCATTTCGCGCTCATTTGAATTTAAAGAGGTATGTGACATTGCCGTAATACATTACATGCGGACATTTAAATACACCTCGCTTTGCACAGATATTAATCTATGCCCACACAAAGGATACTACCTGTATTTCGCATTGTTCTACGCGTCTACTTATGATTGTCACTGATAGAGGTGGCTCAGCGGTAAGACGTGAGACTCCAATTATGGAGGTCGCCGGTTCGATTCCGGTCACCGGCAGTCCTGACTGAACGTTTTATCCGAGGTTTTCCTCAGTCGTAAAGATGACTGCTGGAACTGAGTCATACTATCAGCACTCGGACATTCCTTACCACCTATCCAATCACCCTTACCTTTAGCTAGTCCCTGAAGAGGGGGCACCTCAGGTAAAGCTGGTGTGCACCCTATAACAGGGATTCCTACGAAAAAATATTATTAACCAGTATACAAGTACACCTTTACTTGTGTTTCTGCTCCGAGTGTACCTTGATATCAGTGTCCGTGTGTCTTTGCGCCGACTGTACCTGTGATTGACCTGTGGTCGGTCTCTATGAAAGGTTTTTTAGCGTTGTTTATTTTCGTACTTGAACCTCGTATCGGCACGTATTGCACGTGCAACTACCCCCCCCCCCCCCCATCCCCTCCTTCCCCCTCCACCCACATGTGATTCATGCAGGGAGCCGCGAACCCGCGCGGTATTTGCAAACACATTTCAATGAAAAGGAGAAGAAGTATGAATGAGAAGTATGAATATTAGCGGGGACGTGGTGTGTGAATAGTTGCCTCAGTATTGAGTATGCGAGGAATGTATGTAGGAGGCTATAAGAGGCTATCCCTATCATGATGAATATTTATTATTATTATTGTTACTTATCATAACTAAATTGTTGTTAGAGTAATATGACTGGAGGCATTCACAGTATTGAATCCCACGATTTAAAAGCAATTATGGCTTATCGCATTTATTTTATCATTCTTGTTAACAGGAATATAATTTTTGTAATCATTCGTATTCTTATTTTATTTTTGTAATACATACAAACTTGCCAGGACTGGTGTTATAACATAATGCACGGATATAAATGTTTATTTAATTGTACTTTACATTATTCACCAACCAAACCAAATTTTATTTTGGGCATATTATGAACGGTCGTGTTCCTATCTTTGTTGTAGTTATCCTAGGATTCGCTCTTCGTATGATTGGAAACCACGAAAACCACGATGAAGATGGAGGTTGTCTCGGAGACTATCTTACAAATAATAATACCATTTGTGGACATATTTAATGGTATAATAGTTACTTTCGTCTGTTTCCACATCTTATTCATTTCTCTAAGAAAGCTCATTTTTTCCTACCCATATTTTCCTACATTGTGGCAAAGTAGGACCACAACATCAATAATAATTGTTTCTTGTTGCCAGGCGTATAGGAACTCTTTCGAAAGGGGGGGAGGATTTATGGATATCTGTATTGAGCTGTATATAGGGCCTACATAGCGAAAACAAAAACCGAGGAAGTTGAGTGGTGTGTATCCTATGAAACATGTACTAACTTGAGTATTGTACAAGGAATAGAGGGGGGGTGGGTTACGGGTAAAACTGGGAGGGATTCCCCCCAAGCCCCCCCCCTTCATACTCCTCAGCTTGTTTCTATTTGTCGATAATCATGATATAGCAGGTAAATTGTAATATATTAATATTAAATATTGTTACTAGTGTTATTGTTATTATTATTATTGTCGTTATTGTTACAGAGATACATCACCCAAATATAATAACTACATAAATGCAACATAAAATATGTCAACTTCCAAGCGAGTCCACCTGAAATATAATAACGCTCCTCGTTATAAATAAATACTTAAAAACACAAGGTTACCTCGCCCAGTGCGAATGTCCGAACAATGCGCGGCGACTTCCGGTATCATCTCAAGACAACTTCCTCTCGCGGCCCAGCACAGGATTAATGACCCACTCGCACACACACACACACGCGCACACACACGCACCGTTAGGACGAGCCTTGCCTACAGTGACGTCACAGGTCTCTTAATTGTCACTTTGTGGTTCTGCGCCTCTGTTATTCAGAATTTCATGTCGTATGGTAAATATCAATCAGGGATTCACTTGTTCTGTTGGGGCCTAATTGACTCCGTTTGAGCGACGTGAATGCAAGGAGAGTTTACTATAACTTTTTGTTCGTTCGATTCCTTTTCATGGTATTGTGCTCTGATGCAGAAGCCGAAGATAATTTATATCTCATCGCTGGAGGATCCTAGGAAATGTGATTTATTTTGTTTCGGAAACACAACTGCACCTTCTTGAATTTATTCCTAATATGGAAGTCGCATTCACAATGATAATCATATTCTGACGACAGAGATATATCTCGACAAACACCTGTAGGATTCTTCTAGAATCAGCCTAATTTGCTTTGTCCGAAATGTTTTCAGTTTGCCTCTTGACCCTAACCTGGGTTTATGACATGGACAACCGTGTCTCAACTGACCAATCAGAAGACAGTAGAGCCTCGAAGTGCTCAAGTTGGTTGGAATCGACTTCGACGTTTGGTGTTCGACGCCCATGTAATACACCACGCAATAACTTTTTCGTGTAAGATACTTAAGTATTCACGTATACAGCCCACCCTTTAGGGAAGTGAAGTATAAGAAGACAAATACTGAAATATGTATCCCACTGGTACTCGAACCCTGTTCTTTGTTTCCTTGTGTTGACGCCATTTGACCATAGGGCTGCATCTGATTGAGCGAGGATAAGTACAGTTACGGTTCTATGTCACAGGAGCAGTAGACAAAATACAACGAGTGATCATAGACCATACAGACGAACCCCCGCTATAATAGAAGATATGGGTACACGCAAGTGCAAATTGGTCTTTTAGTATTCGTCTTCCTAGTCGACTACATGTATGTTTCAATATAAGCTTCTTCAAAGAATTGTATCAATGTGTCCACGTGATAACTTAGTTACCAACTCTCAACTTGAGTTAAAACATGTTTTAACTACCCTTATCCAGTAACCCAAATTGTCCCTATTCAATTAACAACCAATTATTGGAAAATCGATTGAGAATAAAATATAACGAGTCGCAAATCGTGAAGAAGATTTACACAGTTATTGGAGGCTAAAACTCACTCATCTATGACGTCAGCATTCTCAACGTTACTATGGAACAACTTAGTCGCTGTTCATAGCTTTAACAGCTATTAGTGTACAAATACATAACATACAGTTCCATGCAGTTCCTACTTATCATTTCTAACAACTAAATTTTGACAAGTTTTGTTTTCTTATATTAGGTATGTTTGGCACTTAGTCAAACATTTTTAATCCAGCATGAAAGATGGAGTTTTGTGTTGCAACTTTGTTCCCATGTTTTAGAACTCTATAAATCGCTTGATGACTGACGAATCTGATTCTGAAAGTATCCTACAGATGTGAGAGTCAAGGTATATGTCAGTCGTCAGGATAGGATTATCTCTGGTGTTTGGAGCTGTGCTCTTTTCTGCCAACCCCCATTCTATTTTGTAGTAAATGGAAATGATTAATAAATAAATAAAAATAAATAAATGTGAATGCGATTCCCATATTAGGAATGAACTCAAGAAGATGAAGTTGTGTTTCAAAATGACGATAGTGACAAACCTTCTGTCAAAATTGTCGGTGCTGAAATCGAGGCAGTGACCTCCCAAATTCTCGCGATTTCTTGCTGAGCAGCCTAGGACGACTTAAAGTATAATCACAGTGTGAATTGAAATTGAAACATACATAATAACACAAAACTTACAAAATTCCCCTTTAGACAGCTCAGAATCAAGCACAAAGAAGCCACCACCGAATAAAACCGTGAATGGAAACTTCAACTCAATCGCTTTAAACTAAACCGAGTCTATTTATTTTAACGAGTATAGTGAAAATGTTATTCACTTGATATTACCATCACGATCTTGTAAACGGTTTAGTAAAAACAAACCCACGGCCTACGATACAAAAAGTGACGAGATCATTAAAGTGGTCTTCCTGCGTCGGAACACTCAATGCCGATGTATAATGATGAATACGAGTCAATTCAGACAATGTCCGAGCACAAGTGACGTACACTATTAACATCTTATCAATGAGAGTACTTCGAATTGGCGGACAAAAACGCGAGGACACCATACATTATAAACAGGAGCTGCTGCTCGCATGGCGATATTATTCAGGGTGTGTGAATATATGCAATTAAATAAGTTTTTTTTAAGAGTTACATTGTCGTTTGATCTCTTGTTATTCAGTCATTATGATAAGTAAGGCAGGTAGGCAGGATATGTCCGGTGATTCGGTATATCTGATATTGAAATGTGTTGCAAGAGTCGGCCAAAACGAGATCGACAATCGTCGACAGTGAATTGTCAGACAAGAATGATTCTCTTCTCTCTCCTGGTTCTCTGAGAGTTTCGCTCTTGCATTTTGTACTAGGGCTCGAATTTATTATGAAGCTAGTTATAATATGTGCACTGAGAGTCGTTAAAATAAGTAATAACGAATACATAATATTTGTTATAGAACATGTGAAAAATAATTGTTAATTTATAAATTTAAGTATAGCCCTAAGGTAGAAGAACACAAATATTCTAGTCATGTCTGTCCCTACAAGTTGAAGAAGAGAAACCAATGTATTAGTTGGTATCCAACAGTTATTGGCTGGTCAGAAGAATCCATCATAGTGGAATGAAATGTATGAGGAATACAAATTACAGCATAGGTATTGAATATTGACATAGTTTGTATCATGTTTATGAGGAAATTTGATTTTTACCATTACATTTCATATAACAACAAATTACGAACTGTTTAGGTGATTTTTAGAACTTTTCACTTAGGTACCCAAAAAGAGAAAATAAATATAATCAACCGCACGCTTCGTTATGACTTCAAATAACATTTACTTATATTAATTCGTGCTATTTAATAAAAACATATATCCATCAATCCATCCATACAGCCATATTCATTTATCCATCCCAACTTACAAAACCTTGTAAATAATTAAAATTACTACTTTTTTACTTTACATTTTACATTCTTAAAACTCATTACTACCTCTTATACTTTGTATTATATTTTAGGATCCTCATTAGTCATTACCGTAGATTACCTATCTTCTCTGCGATTATCAGTGGCTGCGTTGTAGAGTTCCCTCCAGTAGCTCACGGTTGAATGTCGACGGATGTGCAAACTCCGCCCCGCTGGGTCTCGAACCAGGGTCTTGTGCCCAGCAGGTACATGTCTTGCCCAACCAGCTCCACTGAGGCTGTTTATCAACGTCCGAAGGATCTTCACTGACTCGTATCACTGTCTCGTGATCGCCTTATCCTGGGTTGCGGACATGGTTAATAAACGAAACTCATTTGCGAGACACAGTCTGTTGTCGTTTGTATTCAAAACAAGTAATTAATAAATCATAGCTAAATATTTTTTTAAGTTTGCCACATTGTTAGTTTTGCCATATTGTCGACGTGTCAGGAAGGTTTTACTTTTCATTTTCAATTTTATTTCAAATTTTATTTTAAATTTTATGTTAATAATATAATAAAATAATACAGTGAAACCAGATTTAAACATTTTAAACTAAGATATTTTCTATTTGTTTTATGTCCTATTCTTTACTTGAAACTATGAAGCATCAATTTGTTCGTCACTAATGCTTTCACACACAATTCGTATTTCTTAGTAAACAACCTGTAAGCATACATATACATATACATAGATATATTTTCAGGTTAGTGCAAAGAAACAATAACTCAATTAAAATATGTAACTGAGATGGAAGTAGTAGAAAATAGAGGGTCTAAGTGGGTTGTCGACGATACCTACAGAATACTGCTGAGTACGGTCGGTGCGTTTAAACGCAATTTAATTCAATTTAGAATAGTCTGCTGTAATAGTAACTATACAAACAACATGGAGTTACTCAAGTCACATCCCCGTCTTGCAGGTGGCTGAGCTATGGCAGCACATGTCGGTAAACATAACAAACGCTTGCAGATTCAGGAGCACCTATGATGGGTTAAACAGTACGTCTGATGATCTAAGACTTACAGCATGGGCGAAAAACATTAGTCAGTAGCCACCAAGTATGAATACAAAATAAATGTATACTGCATCCTTGTGACGATGGCTTCAAAGTCACCCTTTACAAGTTTCCATAGTGTTTTATTTTTATGTGGATACATGTCAAACAATTCCAGACTTTATAAACTCCACCCCAATACGGAACCAGGAATCGAATACTAGGCCTTCTGCATTGAAGTAATATATTTGTTCTGTATGTGACACAATCATGAAACGAATATATTTGTTATAACACCAGTCTATAAGAAGAAGTAATTAATAATATTATTAAAAACGCAATTTTTGTATTCATGGGAACTATGAGCTACAGTTGCAGTAAAATACATTTTTTAATACAATCATAAACAAAAACAAAAATAACAATATCAAAGTAAAAAATGGACGTATAGGTATAAACATATTTTTTTTTCTTTAGACAAATCTTTCGTTTAAACAATCATGGTAATCATTATTTTTCTGGTTTTACGGTAGGCCTATTTATAATAATGGAACAGGTTTCGGAACCGTAATTAAGAGTCCTTATAATGACCATGTAAAATGTAACATAATTACATTATACGTCTACGGATGATGGCGCAAAACACTTTACCGCCATTTGATTGGATCGCCACGTGCGTAACGTTTGTTGAATAGTTAGTAGCTCATAAAAACTGCATTCTTTCCGATCTTTACACGGGTTTTATCGCCCTGGCTACCGATCTTAATAATGTTGATCCGTACCACTTATCAGATCGATCAATCAGGCTTTATTGTAGCAATGTCCATCATGTAGCGAACTGCGCGCTCACTGTGTGTTCCGTACCTGACTCGCTCACGTTGTACATTGTACAACAAGACATAATGGTTTTATTTAGATGGACGGACGGCGATAAAAGTGCCTCCCTGAAGCTGCCAGAGCTGTGACGTGGCTGAATCGCATACGAGGGATTGCGGGTTCGATTCCATTCGGCAGTACTTTTGATGTTCGTAGTCAAGTAATTACTCATAAACTAATAGAATGATTATTAATACATATATTTTCATTTACAGGAATGTTATATCTTACGGTATGGTGGGTGTAAGTAAATTTCGTTCGGCAGTACTTTTGATGTTTGTAGTCAAGTAATTACTCATAAACTAATAGAATGATTTATACACATATTTACAAGTACAGGAATGTTATATCTTATGGTGGGTGTAAGTAAATTTATGATAAGCCTGATAAAAAATAATTTACACATTTTAGAATTACGTAAATTACTATTAATTTCGTTGAAAATGTTCGACGAAATAATACGAAGAACTGTTAAAAAATGTGTATTTTATTTTTGAACAGGTTGGTCACTAATGAACCTATACAACACCCATACCTGGATATGACATTCTTGTACAAGTATAGGTAAATATTTATAATTGTCTGACTATTAGTTTAAGAAAAATTAGTTGACGACTAATACATCTGTAAAACGCCTGATGTCGGGCTATATTCTGTAGTAATCCCTGTTGTAATGTGAGCCACAGAATTAGCTGGTGTGGCCCTTTTACTGTGAGTTACTTACTGTGAGTTGTTACTGTGTGTTACTTCCTAACTACTAAAGTTTGGGCGGAATGTCTCTGAGAGCTGAGAGTATAGGACTCATTTTCACCATTGGCATGATTGGGTGAATCCTAAAAAAAAATGTTGGTCAGGATTGCCGGTAGCGGAAATCGAATAGGCAACCTTCCGAATTTGAGTGTTGCGTTGTTTTACCGCTGCGCCACTTCTATTGGTTTTCGGCTTTAGTGGAAAGAGATGTCTGCTCTCAGGAAGAATTCGGCTTGTGAAATGTTGCAAAGCAGGATCTGAAGGCTAATTAAATACTAGAGAATGAGTAGGGTAGTATTAATAATAGGGGGCGGATTTCAAGGACATCTCAAAAAACATAAATGACCTCAGGGCAAATTGGATACACGATTTACATGGATACTGTTATTCGTATTAACGGTATCTGATTAACTCCTCCTATACAGCTATTATTAAGGGTATAAGATAATAAGGGTATCATCCTAAACCCCCATCTCCCTTTTTAATGGGGGTTATACAGAACAGGTTACTAATACTCAAGGTGTGCATGATTTGAATAAAACCAAAACGTCAACTTTCACTTCTTCTCCCCTTCCCTTTATGTTTTGTACCTAACTTCAATTTAAGTATAGTATAATTATTAGCGACGATAATTCGTGGTCTTACTTCACTGTTTTAAATACAACTTGAATGAATTAATTATGTTTATAATGTTTTTTCAGTGACATTTAACATTCATTAAATTAATTAATTTCACCATTTTATAGCAAAAATATTAAATTAAACGTAAATTTCTATTGCATATCACGAAATCAAATATATATCGGTTAACAAATATTCAATGAAAATTCGAGGTGAAAATACCCACGAATTATCAGAAAAAATGAATAACGCGCTGTATTCAAAATATGCAATGCACTAGTGTATGATGGGGAGGTTCGGTTCTATTGTTGCCGACTTCCTTCGCCCTCCACAATTGTTTCTTCTACTCATTCAGATTCAGTCCTCGAAAAAGGACAAACGAATATTATTTTTTCGTTGGCTATTTTTTGTGGCCTGGGGTCAGTCTATATTTTCTTGATTGTATAACATTTTTTTCCGTTGGAAGTTGACCTTATCGAAGATGAATGTGGTGGTGGTTCTTTATAACGAAATTGAGTGGTTGGCCATTGTGGGACCGGCTGTTATGCATTGTCGTCCGCCCTCCATTAGGCCTGTCCCGTTATAATCTCTGATAGGGGGAGGGGGAGGGGGACCCAATTCACTGGAAACCGAACACGGGAAAAGGTCAGATGATCCACCGAAATTTGGCATTTTCACCTGACACTCCGTTCAGAAAAAATATAGCTTTAATTCGATGAGAGTATTTTATTATTTTTATTTAACAACATATTCAAGCAATAAATAGTTGTGTATTTATTATTGGGGTGAATTGAGCTTTCGCTCTTTACATTCACCTTAATACAATAGTATAACATATAATAAACAATAAACTAAACTAAACTACACTAAACAGCTAGACTGCATTAAATTAAGATCAAGACAAAAACAAAGATAATTGCAAATAGGCTATAAGTTACTAATAACACTAATAACCCAAAACTAAACGTGTATTTTTATGAAACAGAGTACCCGGTAAAATACCAAATTTGAGGTTTGGAGAAAACACAAAACTTAAAATTTCTTATGAGTTTTTGTATTGGTGATCAAAAATATATTGCAGAATTACATTGAAAATGTCATTCTAAATTCGAACAGGAAGCGGCATTATTGTTAGCCTCTATGACACATGATACATATGCCGTATCGTAGTATGTTGATGTAATTCACTTTTAATTACAATTTAAAAGGGGGGGGGGGGGGGGGGGGAGAAGACATTAACGATCATTTCACTGACAATAACTATGATTTTTATTTTTTGAAACTAATGAAAGCAAAAGGACATTAATCTCTTCGTATTGTGTAGCATGGTCTTTCTAGAAAGAAGGAAACAATAACTCGAGAAGAATCACTTAAAACTAAATAATCATCTGGCTGTATCTTTTGATATTTGTGGTTGTTTTATTCTATTTTATTGTACTGGTAAATCGTTTCAGATTGCACCAGCGTTTAGCAAAACAACTACACATTGTCGATGCCGGATAATGCTTTGTCCGCTCTATCATCGTATTGAATTAATTTGAATGCTTCGCTCGCCCAACGCAGGCGGCCGCGTCACTGAATTATTGTAGCTGGGTTGGTGTCGGACGAGAATGCTGCTTCCTTGAGGGGTGAGTTCTGTAGAGGGGGAGTTGCGGTTTTCATCCCTTATCCTTGACCTCCATCAATCTACCCTCGAATTCCTAAACAGCTGATCTACACGAACCATCTATTAAACGAGACGTATCAATAAACTCAAGCTGGGCATTGACTAAATCCCTACGTGGAAAGTAATCTATTTGCGTGGGTATACTAAACTAATACACATACGTGGTCATGATATTCCTTTTCGAGTGTAAGTAAATATGTATGATACTCCTCTCCAATTATAGTTTAAGAGTAATTAGTGAATCCAAACAACAAAACTACACCGAATGCTCTAATCCCGTTAGAGATGATCACCATCGACATGCCTCCTATACTCGCATAGTACTTTCGTGTTTGTATACAATCATACTTTTGAGTCACTTGTCTAACATCATTCCAATCTGTTTATCCAAGCTCACCACGGTATGTTTATGACACATTTTATGTTTTACCTCCCTCTCCACATAACATTCCTGTGGGTATGTGTGGAGATTTTTTGGGATACGTTTTTTCAGTTATTTAATTTATTTATTTACATGTTACATACGTACATACAAAAAACATGATTACACTCTATAATGTAAACGTTTTTAACTTTTGGAGCTTTTCCAAATCCATTACCTTTTACTACTTCCAGTTTCAATTTCTGTCCACCATAGACAAATAACTATAATGTAAAAGCCCCTTATCGCTAGCTTAGGCTCTTTGGGGGCTAGTCTCCATGCTGTAACATGTATTTGTTAAATGTCGATAAAAACCTTCATCATCAAACCTCCTAGAGTTGATAGTAGTACTCACTCCCAATATTCGCCTCATGACTAAGGAAACCCTCACAAAAACCCTCGCTCAGGATTACCGATGGCCGGAATTGAACCGACGACCTCCCGAATTAGAATGTCATATTGAAGCCAAGTATTTCTGTAGGTGTACACAGAAGACATTTAGTTATTAAGAAGACATGAACACCCAACGCCTTCTTTCCGGATGTCGTGACTTGTAAGAGCAGAAATCTCTCTGTGACAACAATTTATTCGAGCATCTTCTTTCTATACCTCAGATTAGGCGACACGTCATAAATAAGTGAAAACTCAGTGACAATTGAATGAAAAGTTCATAGAGACGACGTCTCAGTATAATTTCGTTAAGCGTCGTCTTATTAGGTTGGTTTATAAAGTGTTAAAAGTTGGTGCCTTTATCAAACAAGGAGGGTGGGAGGAGGCTAAGAGGGGACTTATACGTGAAATGAGTTTAAAGCTAGAAAGGAACAAAATGCAACACGGCAAACTCTAGAAATCTCTTCTTACGTAAAGTCACCCAAACCACGAAAGAAAATCTTGTGCAAGATGGGCCTAACTTAATTAGACAAGTTTTAGTTGAAAATCCTAGCCGAAACTTTAGTCTTAGGAAACGAGTGTGAGAGAGATGGGACGAATGCAGTGGAGAATAGATCCTCATACGAGTACCTCGGTGCCAGACAAACTATAGACTCTCGCTCTACACTATATAGTTAAACTTTGGAACGATGCGAAGAATGATATTACTTAAATCTGCGTACTGTTTTGAAAAGTTAATTTGAATTATCTTGAATCTTTCTGGGGCTGTACTGGGACCAACCCTGACAAAATGGCAAACTGAATAACTCGAACATGTTCTTTCCAATTTTGTTATTTGTCACGATAAAATTAAAAAATCTTTGCCTAGTTTACCACAATTTCACGAAATTTCAAAATGAACTTATAGAACCATATTATATGCTAATTCATTACACGTTATTTCCATTTAGGTTCCAAAAAGCTGATATTAATTATAATGGACAAATATAATTGAAATTTTTACATGCATCAGGTATATTGCGATAGAATGAAAAAAATATATAGTTTCTATGCTGCTTTGCATTTAATTTTGAACAGCTCGACTATCTGCTGCACTACAATACATTTTGGTACAGTATTTCTCTTAATATGATGTTTAAGATCTAGTTTAACCACTGTTCAATCGAACGTAGAAGAACTATCCACAAATACACTTTCAGATCGAAGTTTTTATAATCACATTATGTTTATTAAATAACTCCATCTTCAATCTTTTTGGAATAATGTGTGTAATGCCAAGAGATGTTTATCATGTGCGAGGTGTGGAGTGGCAACCATGGCGGATGTTTGCAGCACTTGTGAGCTCCAAAGAGTACCAGACTGTGTCGAGATGGGAACTTGTTAGTTTCAACTTGACAAAAACAAAGCTACCCCGTCCGGGGCAGACATTTCAACACAGAGTCAAAACTTCACGGAATGGTAACACGGTTTCGGAAAATTCGTTTCAAACTCCAACTTTTTTGTTCAATAAGTTTATTTTTCCAACCCTGTGCTGCTAACCAAGTTCCCAACCTCATTTTCTTGTAGTACTCAAGAGTTAACTTTTCTTCCCGTTTTCTTTGACTTGCAATAATCTTCTAGCAATATGCTGTCTGTCTAATACGATCCATAAAATATGCATTCATTTAAAATAACAAACAATTCTTTTGAAATTACTGTATTACTGTACTGTAAACAAATTACTATTCCATTTTGTTATCATATTCTATACTCAACTTGAACCTGTAGGTAAATAATAATTTATATAAATCAGACAATAAAGCTTGACTTATTTAAGACTTAATTTTATTACAATATTTTTCTCTTTTCTTTTTCTCTTTAATTTTTTTCCTATTTTGTTTATCTTCGTATGTGCTCAAAAAGTCAGAGATTTGAACCGAATTATACTCTAGGTAGTTACTGCTGAGTCAGTATGTTTTAATTCGCGTAGTATAGCAGAATAGCATGTATGAAAAGTACAGCCAACATCGAGAGCTGCATTTGTCTAAACTGCTCAAACAGGACAATTCCACAAAGCACTCGATATTTCTGAGCGTCACATTTCTTCTCGAGTGAGCATCCGCGGTCTTTGGTCTGTCTGCCCCGCCAACACTGCACCCGCATAACACAAAGCCCTTATTCTAAGTTTCTAGATTTAAGTTGTATTTAATTTATAGCGGGCAATGAGTTTCCAAGTATAAGTTTGCTCATGTCTTTGATATTCGTAGCGCGAGAAAACTTGGCAAGTCGTGTTCCGTACGATAATTAGGGGATCATGCTGGTACCTCGGGTGGATTTGAAAACACCCATATTTTGCTGTTCTTATCTCCACAGAACACTGACTGGTATTCGAGGACGGGCAAGAGACTATATAGGAAATATGAATAGAAGAATTGTTACATGTGTGCGTTGCATAATTTGTAATTATATAATTATTGTACAAACGGATATCGATAGCAGAAGAGGACAGATCGTCAATTTCTTGGTTCTGCCACTCTATTTTAAATCATACCAATATTTTATCATGTTATGATCTTTATAATACTTGTTTTTGGTCCTACTGATGACAGGACCCAGAGAGGCCACGAAACATCGACACGTGAATTAGTGTGATCGAGGTAGCGGAATAATTATTCCAAGTGTTTGAATGTGGTGTATATATACCATAATAATACAAAATAAAAAGTATGAAATTATAAAGTGATGAACATTTGACCGGAAATTACTGGAAAGCAAGAAATTAAATGCGCTTTAAAAACACTGACGATGTCATTATTGGTGATAAAATGTAAATGTATTGAACAGGACTATTTGCAGTTACAATTTGGCTACACCATAAATGAAAAATAACAATGAGAAACTTAATAGACTAAAATTCAAACGAAATTTTCCAGTGTTTCAAGTAGATAGAAAACAATAAGCTATAGCTAAAGGTTCGAAGTTGGAAGTAATAGAAAAATGCTGGTCTTAAAATAAAACATCTTAGGAGAGCGACAACAATGAAGTGAACAAGCGAGATAGTTTTAACTTCCAAAGAGTTTTGTTAAATTCATTCATAAAATGTGTTGTTTGCCAACGATTGATTGACGTCATGGAACGTTTCACAATGAAGGAGTAGGAAGTCAAAAATTTCAAACTTGAGATGCCATAATAGATTTGGAACAATGCGCTTCTCAGATATAAAACAACACCCACGTTATTTTTAGATAACGATCTATCTTTGTTAGATACTCTGGGCAATATTTGTGCCTGATAATAATTCCATACTCAAAATGTTGTGGAGTTCCCGTGCTACAAAAAAAAACGAGAGTAGCTGTTTTCCGTGATATGAAGAAATCTAATATTATGGTTATTTGTTTTCTCCACGGCAACCACCAATCAGGAATTCTGCAGACATCAAATTATCTTATTCCATGAATAAAAAGTAATTGTCTGCAGAACAGCTCCCTAAATGTTATTCATTTACCTTTCACAAATAGTAAGAACAAGAGGAAAACGATATAGATAGTATCTAAACGCTGAGGTATTATGAACAGCTAATAAAAACGTTAATATAGCCAATAACCATGGCAATCACCAAAGCCTTGAAATCCACCTAATAGCTTAGCTGCTTATTTTGTTCGTAAGACGGTTCCTCAAATCCAGTTTTGAATCCCGAGACTTTTGCAGGATTTCCTTTGTTGTTTTCTTCATCTTCACACAATATGTATTTATTTTGCATTGTTTCTTTAACAAAATTGTATTGCTTGAAACACATCTTTTTTATTAAGACTAAGCCTTACATTATTTAACTTTACCAAGTAAATCAGTATAAGAGAAAAAAATATAAGTAACACTTAAAAACATCAGATATTGCATAGGCCTAATATAAATAGGAATTGACAGTACAGACAAGATGGAATAACATGTAACGCATATAACACTAATAACAGTGCTCACTCGTCGTTGAAGCATGAAGCTAAGACAATCTCGCCAGTCATGTAAGGCTAGCCCAGTATTTCCATCATCCGAGTAGCCACATACACACCTACCTACTCCGGTATGTTTACAACGTGATTATGGGCTTGCAATGAATGTGCACACAATGATAAGCGCCAAGTGAAATGACGCACGCATATTGTTACCGTCTAGAATCTAGATGGTCATGTTGTAGTATGCTAATAAGAAAGCAGTAAACCGCGCCTTATCTGGGCCATAGAAACATAATGATACCACGTGGCCCATCCTCACTCAGTCACATCTTTTCTTGACTACAGTGGGGACGAACCTTTTTGAGCGTGAGTGCTCATATGTACAAACTGTTGATAATGATAGTTGGGGTTTACGTCCCATGTTTTTGCGAATTTGGCTAATCGAAACGAACACTCAAACTACTGGGAGAAAGTCTACTTTTTATTGAAAAAAAAAAAAAAAACTGATGGCTGATCAATGACAAATTATTGGAAGAAAGTCAACTTTTATTGACAAAAACTGATGGCTGACCAATGAACATTAGACGACCACAAGGGGTCCAGCGTACTAAACAATAAAAGAAAATACATATTTTATAAAACAAAATGTACCTATTAAAATTAACATTACATCTACAAAACAGAATTACAACTTTAGAAATTAAAATGTTGGGTGAGGGGGCTCAAAATAGGCCCAGTAAAATTTCAAAGAAATTTTAATTGTATCTTTTTGAATAATTAATTATTATAATGTTTTGCGGGGAACAAATTGCCAGTTTATCAGTTTGTTGGGGAGGGGGGGAGAGGGGGAGGAGTCTTAACATAATAATATGGTGAACGTTAGGGCAAAACCCCGCCGAAAGAAACATGTTTCTACCCAAAATTCTCCAAATGCCTGGAAAATGCATTTGAAGTGTAGTCAATTTTATCCTGCACACGTATTTCTGTTCTGACTCTGGAGTGCCACCAGTGCCGTCCAGAAAGTCTTCGCGTGCCATTTCTGCACGCGTGCCATTGTTTCCTATCGCCATCCCTGCTTTATCGCTTTGGCTGCGGCGTTTTAAAAGGTACAATTATCTATAGAAATTATATATTTTTTGACCAATTAAAATCAAATCAATAATCTCATTTGTCACAGCTGGGGCTCCTCATAGAATAGATTTTTTGGACCTAATACAATCCTGATTTCCTTATTTTATATTATGCTGTATATCACTTTTTCCAAAATGACCATTTTTTCCTTTCTCTTTTCAAGACTTTTAGAAGGTAGAGGGTATGCAAAAATCAAAACACTAAAATTTCATAATTCAATAGTCCAAACATCCTGAAATCCTGAAAAATACAAATTTCAGGGATATAAAATACGTAAAATTACATACTTGGAAGTGTATTAATGCGAAGCTAGCACTTAGGCCACCCCACGCCAGCCGCATGAAAAGAGTTCATTACGAGCAGCCCGAGCAAAACATTTTTCAGAACCACCTCTGTCGTATTTGGGTCGTCTCCAAAACTGGACATGCATAGTATAAAGTGAACGTGTGGTTCGTTGACTCAGACGGGAGTAATATTTCTGTTCTGATACCGGACATGACGTCACATCTGACCAGACGCGTCGGTCCAGCCCCAGAAATAGCCTCGCTCGCTGCCCGTGGGTCAATTGGCGAAGAGTCAATGAGTTTATCGTTGATCGCAGGATCTGCACACACTTGGCCAACTCGTACCCCTCAAATACTTTTGCGGATGTTGCGCACGTTTTCCAGGAAAGTTAACTATTTTTGAACCCAATGGAGCAAAAAACGAAATAAAAAAATTTGTATTCCAAAAAATTATAATGTAGGTTATTCCGTATAATACATGTGATGAAGGATTTGACTTACAATGCGTTGCGATAAAGTAGCTTTTGTAGGTTATCTCGTTGTAAGCTATGCCAGCCAGGCTGCAAGTTTCTCTCTGTATAAGTTATAAGTTGGTGGAGGTTTGCTGGCTTATGACTTATGATTGTATACTTACTTGTAGCTGTATGTATAGCTTGTATAGCTTTGGTTGTAGGTTATAAATGGTTGTAAGATATATGGGAAAGGGGGGTGATGGTAGGAAAGGCCCTTCCCCGCTTTTACCACTGTGTTCCCCGTTCCTTGTACAATACTAAATTTTCTATAAATAAAAATGTATATATAAATAAATAAATAAATGAATAAATATTTATGTATATAAATATAAATACATAGGATGTGCTATATACTATGGCCTGTTAAATAGCGTAGTTGGATAGTAGTTGAGGAATGCCTGAGGGCTGGTTGTGTGACTCTATATACAAGATTCGTCTTATGACTGAAGGTATCCTTGGGGACATCCTCAGTCACTATTGTGGGTGGTACTGGTAGGAATCGAACCCGTGTTAGTTCGAATCTCCCGTGCTATACTTGAACAAGACTACCTTATACAGATGCTTTCGTCACAGACAGGCGAGGCACTCACAGCCAACCAGCGAAACGCACGAGGCAATCCCGCACAAATACCGATCGCTGATTGGCTACGAGTGACTCACCTGTGACGAAAGCATCCATAACGTTGAGTGAGTAATATAGGGTAGAGGCCCCACGCAATCGGCAGTTTGTCTACCGCCTTTTACTGCCTAAAATATTTTAGTCGGGCAGTAGAAGTTCGCCAAGCGACGCGATGACGGAGCCTGATTGATTGGTCGGCTACTTCACCGAAGATATACGATGACAGCCGAAAACTCCGTCATCGCGTCGCTTGGCGAACTTCTACTACCCGACTAAAGTATGTTGGGCAGCATAAGGCGGTATATAGACAAACTGCCGATTGCGTTGCGACTCTACCCTGTAATGGCCTGTATTACTCACTCATCGTTCGTACGGTAGTCTTGGGACAACTATATCGCTGACCCACTGCTATTATATCGGCCATGGTAGCCAAGTGTTGTGCAATGAATAAGGCGTCTCTACGGAAAGCATGACTGTTGTAGAGTAAACCGAAGAGCAAACATCTCGGCTACATAGCCATCAAGTGATTCAGTTTGCAAGTATTGTCAACAGTCTAGTTTGAGATGCGATTAGATGACGAAGTAAAAATAACTTCGGAACTTGCATTGTAAGATCGTTTACATCGAGTATACAGTAGTATTTGGTGGTTACTTATAGTAGCATCAGGCGAAAAATTTTTTCACTTCTATAATTATTTCGTGCCTTTTGGACTCAAAGAATACTACTCGAACTACTACTCATTTGTTTGTATTATATTGAAGTTACAGTGTTACAGTACCTAGGATAAGAATTGCATGGAAATTGTGTTTTTAATGTTTTATGGTTGTTCAATATAATCTCAACATAAAGTGAAACATTGCGGTCACAAGTCACATACGTTATTGAAATTTCAATTCACAGACCGTGATATTGTAATATTTGATTAATGCATTTTTATTTATAGGTACCCTCACTTTTACTGGTTCGAGCGAAAGGTGTATTAGTTGTAGATGAACACATAAATAATATAATTGAATTATTGAAAGAAATTATATATCTTATCTAAGTGAAGTGGTATGATAAATATAATGACAATGTTGTTTGTAACGATTGTACCCACATTACACGGTTCAATACTTTCGTCAAACTTATTGAATTGTTTTGATTCGATTTTGTTCTTGAATTCAATAAGTTTGACAAAAGTATTGAGCCGTGTAATGTCGGCATTATACACGGAAGTGGTTTAAGGATCTTACAATATAGTATTAAGTAATTAATGTAGTATTAAGTAAAATCATTCTCGATGTATTTTCGGGGGGGGGGTTTAAACCCCCTAAACCCCCCCGTAGTTACGCCACTGATGCTAGATATAGATTAGGATGGATACATTGGGATAACATAAGGCTGCATTGATTGGACATGGGTGGTTAGGTCAGGTAGGTTAGATAGGTTACAATAGATTATGTTAGGTTGATTTAAATTAAATTAGAGGTAGGATAAATAATGTGACATTCCAATTAAGCCTCCTACGCCGCGTAAACGTTTAGTTGAAAACAATATATTGATAGCAACAAGAAAGGATAGGTTCAGCAAGTTTCGTTCAGGTAAGATTATTGTTGCTTTGCACTGTATGTGTATATAAGATTATATAAGCTTATCTGCTACATTGCATATACATCGCAGATGCTGTATGCTATGTGATATATTATATAATCTATCCAGGTGTCGTCTTGTTACCAGCAAGTTTCATGTTACCAGGGAAGAAGATGCGAGGCAAATTTCGGACACGTTTGCTGCACGATGAGAGTAAACGGGACAATGACTGAAGAAAACGTCGGCAGCCATTCAGGGATGGTCAGTAGACCTCGTGTCACTTTGCGTATGATGGATGGTCCATCGCGTTATGTAAGACTTCCGTTCACAGATGGCCCAATTCTATAGAACCGTCTTTGCAGTGTGACCAACCGAAACAAGAAATTTTCATAATTCTCTGCCTCCCCCCCGGGATGAAAACCGTTTTACCAACTATTCGTCAGGTAAACAACGATGACTCTGATTTTTTGGGTTTTTTCAGATGTCCTTCGTGACAGTAGACACCTACGGTGCAAGTCACATTCTGACCCTCCCCCCCCCCGTATTCAGCAGTTTACAGACATCGGTCAAATCCGGGAGCGTGGAAAATTGTCAAACAGGCGGAAGAAAAAAATGATAATCTGTTATACGTAAAGCCATGACACAGTTTGCAGAATAGTTGGTTCCGTTATAAGTAAAGCAAACGACACAGGGGGGCTGGGGGGAGATAAGCTGCACTATATTCTAGAACTGGCCCCCGCTTTGCCATTAGAAATTATGTTTTCAATGATTGTTGGTGGTTCTACTGATCTAATTGTAGTGAATACCAAATACAGTTATTTGTTAACATGTTATAATCACACACATGCTTTTAAATTACTTAATAAGGCATTCCTCCTATACAAATCAATAGCGTTTATCCTCAATTTCCAAATAACTTTGGGAAATTAAATGTGTTGCTTTATTTCCCCGACATTTTAAATAAATATAAAGTAACCAGTAATCACTTTCATTTTAAACTTTGTTGGTGTTTGTGGCACAAAAGAGAAGTCATCAATCCTCGTAGTCGTAGGTATAACTTTTGATTGTTATGTTACCAAAGTGTGCTATGTTATATGATGAATGTTGTTGCTTTACATACTCTATTCTCTATTAATGAATGCAATTTATTAATGCAATAACGAAAATCGGAGAGAACGAAGATCACCACAAGGTAAAGTTGAGTAGCAGAATGAAAATGTTGAGTAAAAGTCATCAATAACAAGATTGTAATTCACTTCCCTAACAATATTACATGGCATTCCCCCCCCCCCCCCCCACTACCACCCTGTTTTACGACGTCTTCGTCACAAAGTGTTCATGTTACAATGTAATATCAAGAGTCAAGAGGAAGTTTCGCGTGGACATTAGCGTATTGTGGAAAGAAGAAATTTGGTTTCTTCTCATATATAGACAAAACTTCTCGCTTTCTGAAGTGATTACAAAACAAAATACACATACGCATAGTCAACTTGGATCTTGGTCATAAATTAGACCAAACTGAAAAAAGTAATATTGATAGAATGTTAATTGTGTGTTTTATGTTTTGAATATCATCATAAAGGGTGTGACTGTGAGGGGTCATTTGTTTTTTTATGTATACATTCAGGTGAAAAGCTTGTTTAAAGGTTTTGTTACCTCAATATACCATACAGGAAACAGTCGAATATGTAACAACGGTGTGTAGCTGTAGACCCCACACATAAGTATAGACATTCTTCATTACTTCCTTTAAGGATTACTTCCTTTTTTAAGGAGACAAAGCATTTTTACCGCAGGGTGATATCCCAGGATATTCAGCTGTATCAACACGATTAAATAGCAAGGTACGATTTTTTTAAATTTACATTGTTACGAATTTTTCTCTCGTATTTTACCAAACGATTCAGTAACTTTTCAAAATTCATCCGTGAATAAAAATCGCAGCTGCATTGATCTACCATTAGACACAGAGAAGAAGGGAACGCATCGGACATATGCCCTACGGTGAGACCTAAGACCACTGGTCTCTTAGAATCTACCATTAGCCCGGTCAAGTGTGACTGTGTAAACAGCCACGCCACAAAACACACGTCCAGCCGATTAGATCCCGAGCTATTCCGAAAACCGCCGAACACAATCCCGAAGGTAATAAACACGAAGTTGGCCGACATTTTGATGCGTTTAACAACTTTTTAAACGAGCTAGAACCAAGTCGTAAATAGAATGTTTTGAGTTCTTCAATCGGGCTTGATTTGATTTACGACCGCAACAATGGAATGTGAACGTGCGTATTGTTGGAAAGAGGTAAACTGCGCATGCGTAAATGGTGGAGCGTGACTCCGTGATGGGTATTGTGTTGACGGGCACATCAAAGGACCCAGCATCCACCTATTCTGGTCAAACGAGAGTGGCTTGCATGTGTGCATTGTGGAGTTGCTATATTTGAAATTGAGTTCAAGGTTTACACAAATGCGTTTCCCTAAATATGGAATGCTCCATTGGTCTCAATTATTAACACGGGTACGGGTAAGTACTGCAAACCCCATTAAACTAGATTTTAATTTGATGAATGATTATTTTAATGTCTACTTAATTTTATTCACAAATGATTCATATTATTTCTTTAAATCAATCCAACAATCAATAAACCAATCAATTAACTTGTATTGTTCTGAAATGTAGAAAACCTCACACTATCCACAGAAATATATTGCAGCAGCAACTTGAATGTGGTTACCCATAGTACTTACTACAGAATGGATTCTACTTGCTATACATACTACAAAGCTTGGCCGAACGATATTCTTCCATACCCCGTGAGAATATTATTGTATTATGGCTACAAAGTATTATGATCTTTATTGTTGAGGTTTAATTTTTAGTTTTTACAACATATCTTATATTGAGTATAATTTATTAGCATGTCTGCTCTAAAACTAAATATTATTTTTCACAATAAACATGTTTTACAGACAATACATAATATATAACTAATGTTTTAAATTACGATCAATGAAATAAAAACACTCACAATTGAGCTAATGCTACTTGTTATAATCGACATCATCTTTAGCACGAATCTATTTATAACACCTCTGCCTGTTCCTACATTGTCCACCCCTAAAAAGAGTGTTCATAAATAAATCCGGTACATATCACCAAAAATACTCTACACTTTGATTGATCGGAGTAGTCGAGTTATCCAAAAAAAAAAACATGAACTATAGTTAAATTGTAGCGGTACTTCAGAAACAAGAACAAGAATGGATGGACTTAATTACATTCACGTTTAGACTCTGTTGCGTTTATACCCTGAGCAGTTCGAATATCCAACCCTCATTTGAGCAGTGAAAGGCACTTCCTCGTGTAGCTGACATCAGGAAGACAGGCACTCGCTTGTTTGCGATTATCGACTGTATTCGAGGATCGATTGTCCAGCGCCGTGCTAAACAATGGGATGCAATTATCAGCCAGCAGAAGAGACATCGATCCTGCAGTGACCCCGCGTAATAACCAAACAACTCGGATACAAGCACTTGCAAACAAACTAGACTTTTCAGATAAAGTACTTGTAAAGAAAATAGACCATGTGTCATCCAAATCCAAACAACCAAGATACAATCCCTTGAAAATACTTGATTTTTTTTATATACATTTTCAGTGTGGCTCGTTGGTCTCATAGGTTTATTCCTGCTTCCAATGCAGAAGATACGGAGGACGATTCATGGTTCAGGCTCATGGTCTAACGATGGAATATTATTGTATCATGGTTCAGGCTGGGATTTATTGGGGTCAGAAATTGACTTACATCTCTGTATTATATGATACTGATTTTTATATGTAAACGGCAAAGCCCACTTTAGCACCGTCTTAGCAATGAAACACATAATACACATAATGCCCAACACTGAAAATCAGTTCTGGCGACTGAAAGGGCTAAGGCAACAAATACAAAATATGAATTATGTATTTATTTTTTGGGTCCTAATAAGCAAACAACTCAGATACAGTACTTTGAACAGAAAGAATACTTATGTAAGGGGTTCTAACGCGCAAAGAAGTGATGATATATAAACTTTAGCTAAAAACCATTAGAGTTTCCTAATTAGGTACTAAAACTTTCAGAAACAATCATTTAGTATTCGGTATGCAATCCGTATCAAAGGGAACTGTTTCGGGCAAGAGCGTAGGAAGGGGGGGGGGGGGAGCTTTCAGGTACTTTATATTGACATGAATATGACGTTAGGTTTAGGACTATTGCCACTTCGAGAGTCACGTGCAGTTGTTTGCCCACGTGCCACTGTCTCCGTCATCATGGTCCGAGCATATTGGCATTGGCATTCACAGCGTCATCAGTTAGACGTGCTGCATATTCCTGCGACATGACTGTATCCGATACCGGACATTCGGACACAATGCCGCGATAAAGATTACTTAATTAGGGATCGGCCCTCGTGTTACTTCGTACGAATTCCGAGCAGATTAACGAATCTCATTGTCTCCAGGTCCATTGTTTGCAGCTTCCATGTTCGCAGCTTGTGTGTTTGCAGATGTCTCGGGCCGGAGCGTCTTGGAGTGTGGTGTGAAGGGGGGGGGGGAGGAGAGTATACCAAATTTGACTGAACTAAAGTCTGGTTACCAAATGAAATGCGTTACGTAATTTTTGGTTAACTATTTCCGGTTGACTATGTGTTCATACGCCACACAACCGACGATGGCTCTCTCAGGAATGAAGTCCAACGGAGAACATAACCTATAACCAAGCTATAGGCTAAGCCTATTTGTGTAGACTTGCTTACACTAAACATTACTGATTTTATTGCCAGACTTATCTTTACATCTGAATTGTGTTCAGTTATCCAGTTGATGTCGAAATAAGTGGACATAAACCGTAAACACTAGAATATCAGATATACGAATGGACCGTATCAACATTGAGTACGAGGGTTGGCTACGGGCTAACGTCCGGTCCTGGGACTACTTTCACGGGAAAACTTCAGTGTTGACTTTTACCAAAAACAAATTTCACTTGACGTTTGAAATCGTTTCGTTTAGTACTAGTGAAATTAAATATAATACTACAAACAAAATTTTAGCAAACACCAAGTTTTCAGAAAACTTGTTGAATAGAAAATTATTAAAGAATCTGGTTGTGACATTGCAACGTTGGTTGCATTGCTTTCAGCAATCCGACAACTTCACAGGGTCAAATTTCGATGTTCAACGACCGTTTGCGTGTATCTGGCGGGTATGTTAAGTTGTCAGCCTTACTATTACATAATTATATTCTTTTGGTAACCAGACTTTTTTTAAAGTGAACCTGTCTCGTATCAACCTTACCGATGCTTTCGTCATAGACGGCTGCTTCGTGACCAACCAGCGAGCGCCGAATTAAAATACCGATCGCTGGTTGGTCACGAATCACTCGTCTATGACGATGCTTCGGTAAGGTTGTTTGGGGACAACGCCCTACCCTACAAATGTATATTATACAAAATATAATTTTATATGCTACATCTATACATTCTTAAAATATGTTATAATGATTTCATTTTTTTTTTTTTTAGTTAATCCAGTTCTATTGACAAGGTATACGATGAGACACAACTTGTCTCTGATTAAGATCGAGGTTAGCTTTATGGCAAGACAGACAAGATACGTCATCATCGTGTATATGCAAAGCTAAGCTTCTGAGCGGGCGGGAGGGTGAGGGGGGGGGAGGGGGATACGTCCCAGGTGATCGAAATCCTAAATGATCGACGTCCTAAATGTTTTACACTTCGGTCATTGGATATTTGAAGTGTCGGGCATTTGGGACTTCGATCAAAAAAGATGTCAATCATTTGGGCCATCGGGCTGAACACCATAGTGAACTTTGGCGAGCAAACGAGTTTTCGGACATTTGAGACGTCGATCAAATGGGATGTCGATCAGTCTGGCGTGTCGGACATGTGGATTTCTCCCGACGGGGCTCGAACCAAGTCCTCCACACCTGACCGATCTAATCTACTTGGCGCAGACAACTCTTCCGGTTGTCCAACACTCGACCACTCGTGTCATTCCCTCGTCTCTAATTGTAGGCGTAGGCTGCGTTTTAGCCGCACTATCAGCCTGCGCGCCACACGCATGCATACAAGACATTGCTCTCGCGCGCGGCCGTACTCCACGCCCGGGCATGCATTGACACACAAGCAAGCACACACATTAAATAAAATAAATAAATTCACATTTAGAGTCTACCCACTCAGTAACTAAACTGATTTTCAGTGTCAGACTTTAATTTAAAGCGACTAAACCAACCCTGTGGGCTCCAAACACCATCGACGAGTGAGCGATAACCAATCAAAGATCGATATTTCAAATACGAAACATATGAATCAGTGATTGGACAGTGCGAACACCTGCGGATAAATGCCAGAATCAACAAGGCCGATTCAGAAAAACTTTGAATATATTGAGTGCTTCGTTGTTAATGTTGTGGTTGAATACGGCCTTGCATGAAGCTGACAAGACTTAGGTCTGTACTCATAGTCGCCCCGTACCCCCAGGGGCGCCCGTTAATGCTATGGATTTGTTTTCTTTATAGGAATCAAATCAAATAACATGTATACATGAAATTATTAGCTGCAGACAACGGGCGCCCCAAGGGGTATAGGGGACGACTATGGATACGGACCTAAACAAAATAAAATAATTCACATTTAGAGTCTACCCACTCAGTAAGTGGTGGAATACGGCCTTGCACGACGCACATGGACCAAGACGCTGACAAGTGTGGACGTGGAATACGGCCTTGCACGACGCACATGGACCAAGCCGCTGACAAGTGTGGGCGTGGAATATGGCCTTGCACGACGCACATGGACCAAGACTCTGGTCGTTGTGACGTCAGTTCGGTCACGGCCTCTTGACACCTCGTCGCGAAAAGAGCCGGACCGAACCGATGATAGCCGGCCAAGTGACAACAATCAACTCGTTCCAGCGTCACGCTACTGGTAAATTGCGCCTCCACTGGAAGGTGCACCCACTACCAAGACGAACCTGACATTTTGCATAGTTGTCCAGGAAAGATAAACAAAAGTTTCTAAATATTATGTTGTTCATAAAAATAGTTGGAAGATAATGCAAAAACTTACTAATATGTTATTTATTAAACGTAAATAGCTATTATAAATACCTATTACCACTTTTCCTTGCTGATAAGATAAGATAAGATTGTGTTTATTAACTCCACCAGCTATTATTGTCGTACATAAACTTACAACTTATTATTACTATCAATAAAATATACATATACATACTTACAATTTGTTTTACTATCAATTATTATTTCTAATTGTACAATTATTGATGCATATAAATGATTCTAGCAAGCAATAAAAAAGTATATGTATACTATCTACAGGTTCGGGATAAGGTTCTAGATAAAGGTATCCTAGGTATAAGCAAATTTTAAAGCTTCTGATTGGTGGTTGCCATGGTGAACACAATTTTTATCCCAATGATAAATAGTTATACCGAGGTCGCATAATCGGGAGTTTTAGACATCCATCCAAATGGAATGCACATCCAAACATGGAACATTAGTTACGTATGTTTACATATTTTGTAACAAGTAACGACATGATGTGATTGTGTACTGGTAACATATTGTTTGACTTTGATTGAAGGGTGCAGTATACTTATTTACATTTACATTTACATTTTCGTTACATCCATGTACCTTGCAAAAGAATAAACATATCTTCTATTCTATTCTATTCTATTCTATTCTATTCTATTCTATTCTATTCTATTCTATTCTATTCTATTCTATTCTATTCTATTCTATTCTATTCTATTCTATTCTATTCTATTCTATTCTATTCTATTCTATTCTATTCTATTCTATTCTATTCTATTCTATTCTATTCTATTCTATTCTATTCTATTCTATTCTATTCTATTCTATTCTATTCTATTCTATTCTATTCTATTCTATTCTATTCTATTCTATTAAATATAACCACAATAACAAAAAGTTTATAAGAATAAAGGCCGGTCTTACAATCTCCTAATAAGAAAGTTATTTGGAGGATTTCAAGGGTTTTGATTGGTGGTTGCCATGGAGAAAACAAGCTATTCGACGAATAAGTAGTTATTGGGACATTGTAAGACTGGACTAACAGTTCTTTTTTATAATGTTAACCTTACAGCCAAAATTCTGCAAATTTAACGACCAATTTTCACAAAATAACTGTGTTAGTCCTACGAACTGTGTTTTATTTCATATATATTGACGTGTTCCGTACACTCGGCGAACCAAGAGAGTGTTCGTTGCGATGGGGAAGACAACAGACCGTTTTCTTGTGACTTGTCGCCTTGTCCCGCAATGCGATCTGTCTGTCATAGGAAGCGCACCGCACGCGTACCTTCGCCAATTTTGTCAGCTAGCGAGATGTGAAGATGGACAGACAGATGGACAACGACCTGACTAAACCATGCAACCGTGGAGCGGCGAGGCGCGGTCTCATCTGGTCGTCACTCTGAGACGAAGACGGAGACGCAATCAACTTGTTGACAAGAAGGAGAGGGGGGAAGGGGGGTGGCTCCGGGGGATCATAATTTTTTAATTTAATAAAATAAGTAATTTTCGTTAATTGTATATCGTAGTTTCAGGGATAGATGGATAAAATTGATATTAAGACCGGAGAGTGGTGGGAAATGATTAAATGAAACGAAAATGAAAAATGAAATGAAACTGGAAAATGTCGAAAGAAGATGTGCAGGCTGGTACTTATTTCATTTATGTCCAAGTATTGGTGGTGACACTGACACCTCCTTACCTGACAATTGTGTTAAATAGAGGATAATTGATAGGCCATGTATGTAATTTCCGTAAGTAAGGGTCCATGCAGGGGCCTAGTACAGATTATTTTATAACAAGAAAATTGAACAAGATCTACTCAGTTTTACTGAAACTCGAATATATGAGTAAGTTGGTAGGATTCAGTCAACTGATACCTAGCCTGTCATGGCCACACGTTATATATCCTTGCATATATATAACTTATCCTAGAGTCCGATGTTGGTGAGGACGGGGTAATCCTATGCGTGCATAAAACAAACAATTTATCATCGGTAGTTCTGTCACCAAATACTGCATCTCGCTCTCCGCTAGGCTAGGCTGACACCATTGGGTTTGAAATACAGCTGACACAGTGCTTGGACGATGTGTCTGTCTATCAGGAGGATCACTCCGAGTCTGGCACAAACACGATGACAGACATTTTAAATTAGTCGCGCTTAAAAAATTATTCCAGTCTGACCAAAATTTCCCACCCTCTGACAAACCGCAGACAGATACCTCCCCCCTCCCCCTCCCGTGACACTTCACCCGCAACCACCCCCTCTGTCTGGGCAGGCACGCACATGGCCGACAACAAATCACCCCATCCCGTCTGGAGGTATTTAAAGATATCATCCCCCAACGCCGCCCAAATATGGAGCCATGCACACAACCAAGGCTGCGTGGACTCCTGACTGATGAGTTTTAGAATCTGCTCAGCCGAGCCGCCACATGGAGAAATATGACAGGTTTTTTGAATTAATGTGCGCGTCTTGTCAAACGGCCTAGCTGGGATATTCTCTGTCATGCGAAGATGCGTCCGATGTTCACGTTGCGATCCCCTCTCGCGCCTCTTCTATGTGAGAACAGCATCCGTTCGGTGTGAATATGTTAGTCGGTGCAGTGGCCGCTGTAGTTTGAGGGGCCCCGACCATTGCTGACACCCGCACTTGGGTACTTGACTGGCGAATTGAGAAATAAATGCATTCTTCTTGATAAGTTCTAACTTGACCTTGTCTTAAGTACGGAAGTGACGTCATTGTTGATGTCTGAAATGCAAAGTTTGCGAGACAAGTATGGGAGTTCACGAGTACAAAATCATGCGTGCTCGTGAACTTGACTTACAAACTTAAAATGACGTAAAGTCAAAGGTATGCACCGTCCTTTCGGATGGGACGTAAAGCTTTTTGTCCCCCCGGGTACTTTTCGACAGGAGCAGGTTACGTGCCAGTACCAGATTTCCCCTCCCCTCCTCCACTCTTCATCATCGTTCATCAATCATCGTATATTAAATTTGCACTCGTTGTACCTCAGTCCATTTGCAAATAAGTATACACACATAAAAATCATCTTTCAATCAAATCAAATCAAACGGCGATGACTAAGCTCTGTGACTGTGTGGGATTCGAGCCCGTATCCCATCGTCCCTTGCGGTTCCATCCGTATCAGTCGGCTACAGCCGTAATTCAAGTGTAAATAATACTTGTATACGATACGATTACACAGGTGTTTATATATCTATGAACGTTAGTTGGCTATTGTTGTATCGGTAAAGAAACACTTGGCCATTGTATCAAGATGATGATTACAAAACCTTACACAACTCAGTTAAGACTACATTGAAACCTTCCGGGATATAAACTTGCAGTTATTTTATTTTGTGCGATGAGTAACATCAAAAGAATTTTTTTAAACGTTTTAGCTTTTGTCATAGACTTTTTGTGTTGGTTTAGTGTTGTTTACCGAGATGACATTCAAGCAGTAGCCACTACTGCGTTCTTTAATAACATCAATGAGAAGTGAAAGTAGCTTTATGACCGAGTAATGAGGGATATTTTTTGGACAATCGGTCAGAGAGTCACTTCATGACAATACATGAGCTTTCTAGAACCTGTTGCGTTCAGCTTATTTGTGTTTATTAATCATATTATAATTGTGACGTTGTAAGTGTAACTCGATTAATCACATATTCTCTACGTTTTTCTGAAATTTCTAACTTTCAAACGACCGCCACAACATCAAAATGTGTGCATAATTCCATTGCAAAAATAAGCTCGCCTTAACTGAAATAAAATATTAATTTTCACTGTCGTTCGCAACAATAGATCAATTGTTAGCAACCTGGGATTTCCTATTGTTTTATACATTTTTTGTGTGCTGGTATTCTTGGGATGCGATGTCCTCATTTGTTTTTCTGCAACAATGAAGTGTACGTCATACGGGATGATGGCCGCTATGTGTAGAAACTGCGATATCTATAGAATACGGGAGTATGGTCACCAACAATGTTCGAGTCACGTGAATATCAAGAATACAAAGAGTCTACTTTACGAATAGACGCGTAGAGGTGGCTCAGTGGTAAGACATGAGACTAATTCGGGAGGTCGCCGGTTCGATCGATTCCGGCCACCTGACTGAATGTTTTCCTCAGTCACAAGGCGAATGGTGGGATTGAGTCATACTATCAGCCCTCGGACATTCCTTCCCAACTACCCGAAATACCGCAATATCTAGTTAGTCACTTGCTCAACAGACAGAGACATTGATTGTCCCTGGGTAGGTTTCCTACGAAAACTATTATCTACTACGAACAGAGTTAAATATTTAAAATAATTATAAGTAATTTCAGTTCATAAAAGATTTACTGATACAATACCGGGTTACAAATTTTTTCAAAAGTTGTAATATTATCAACTAATTGTAAATTGATAGCAACTTTGAAATAAAATACATGAAGAATATTAAAATACACATTGTTTTACTCCTATTTCAGTGAAATACTAACGTTGTCCAGCACGAGTGTCGAGTATGTTATATGTTGTGTGCGGGCGATGTTTGCTGTCTCACGAGTAGCGGAGAGTAGGGAGAGGTCGTGAGAACTGCTCCTGTCTGGTCCCAGTCCCGGCCACGCACCATCTGGTCCCGACAGTCCCACAGCGCGTCCCACAGGAGCAGATGTGATACCGGACATGAGGCTGACGTCACCATGGAACATAGTAAAAACCTTCAGTCATCGCTGGTGACCGGAATCGAACCGGCGACGATAGGATCCAATTCAAACCCTGGTTGAATCATCACGCCACCTCGAAAACTTACGAATAAGTAAACGGTGAGTTTGGAGCCGTCCTAGCAACGAAGAACTCAATAAATTCAAAGTTGTTCTGAATCGGCCTTGTTGATTTTGGCATTTGTCCACAAGCGTTCGCACTGTCCAATCACTGATTCATATGTTTCGTATTTGAAATATCGATCTTTGATTGGTTGTCGCTCACTCATCGATGGTGTTCGAAGCCTACAGGGTTGGTTTAGTCACTTTAAATTAAAGTCCCCCACTGAAAATCAGTTTAGTTACTGAGTGGGTAGACTCTAAAAGTGAATTTATTTATTTTATTTAAAAGCTCTTCAGTCAATTCTGGTGACCGAAATCGAACCGGCGACGATTGGATCCAATTCAAACTCTGGTTGAATCATCAGCCACCTCGGAAAAGCTCTTCAGTCAACGCTGGGAGCCAGAATCGAACCGGCGACCTCTATTGGTAGGGGTAATATGAGAAGTGACCTGTGATTGGAACCAATTCAATCCCTGGTTGAATCGTCATCATGCAAATTCAGTAAACACATTCAATCAGGATTGCTGGTGGCCGGAATGGAATCGGTGACGATTGAATCCAATTCAATCCCTGGAAAAATCCACTCATGCAACATCGGAAGAAACTCTTCAGTCAGGATTGCCGGTGGCCGTATTCGAACCGGTAACCTCTATTGGTAGTGGTAATATAAGGAGTTACCTGTGATTGGATCCAATTCAATCCCTGGTTGAATCATCACGCCCCCTCGGAATAAAACTCTTCAGTCAGGATGGCCGGTGTCCGGAATGGAACCGGCGACCTCCCGAATTAGAGTCTCATGTCTTACCGCTGAACTACGTCTATCGGTAATGGTAAGATGAGGAGTGATCGGTGATTAGATCCAACTCAATCCCAGTTTGAATTCTCCATGTAAACGCGTCTATATCTCTGTACGGGTCTAACGAACGTATATAGCCTACTTCATTACTAGGGCTAGGATGTTCAGGACATCTCCTTTTTTTTCTATTGGTAAATACTCCCTTGGAAAATAGTTTTAAGTGTGTTTCAAGTGTTAGGGATGCCAAAAATATGCATTTTATTTTGCCTTAAAATGCCTATTTACATCATTTCATGAGAAAAGGTCCTTTTTGTGCATTTTTAAGGGACTATTTTCCTATTTTGATATAATTTGCTAAAACGGATGCAAAACGTGCAAGTGCAGTGTCGAGCTTGCCACATCATCGGGCCAAGCATACGCAATGATTTGTTTGTTTTCTTAAATGTGAAATGAAATTAAAAAGATAAAATTATGTTTTTAATTTTTCTTCTTGTGTTTGCTACATCGACAAAACTATCCCCCCCCCCTCTCTTCGAAAATAAATTGGTGTAACTGAATTAATTTAATAAAACAATACTGAAAGTAACGAAACCAATAGAATTCGATTAAATTCAATAGGTCCTTTTTAGGTCCTTTTTTGCTGTTTTAAAGGTACTATTTGCCTGCCTGTTTCTCACTTTGAAAGGTCCTGAACATCCTAGCCCTATTCATTACAATCACACTCATAGTCCACATAGTATACCACTGTTCTTTGGATGGAAGTGTAGTAAAAGTCTACAACCATATCAAACAAAAGTAACTAAAAGAAAGGTAAAAAATCTACAAACACATCTACACGTATCCCAACAAACATTTTGGTGCCTTCCCGCACTTTTCCCGATGTCTTTTCCCGCACATTGCATATGCGGGTCCTGTAAGGGAAACCCGTACAGGCCCCGCCTAGAAGTGTCCTACTGGCCGATGTCGGGTCCCGTACGGGTTGCACGCCATCTTCCCGCAATCTTCCCACTTGTATCCCGCAACCTTCCCGCACGGATTGCCCGCTATCTTCCCGCTAGTATCCCACAACTTTCCCGCACACGCTGCCCGCTATCTTCCCGCTAGTATCCCACAACTTTCCCGCACAGTCTGCCCGCTAGTATCCCGCAGCTTTCCCACTAGTATTCCGCAACCTTCCCGCTCGGATTGCCCGCTATCTTCCCGCTAGTATCCCGCAGCTTTCCCGCATGGGCTGCCCGCTATCTTCCCGGGGCCCGTCCCCCGGCCGCCCCTTATCAGTGCATGACATTGAAACAAACTGAAAAGTAACACAGTTTTTAGTTTTCAGTTTAGTTTCTTATTTACCCCTTTCTCAAATAAGCGTTTTATGGTTATTATTAGTAGAGTAATTATATTTATCTGTGGTCGAGGTGTGATACGAATGAACATAATGTGAACATTGGAGTGAAACTTAATCTATTTATAGGTAAAGCCAATTAGCAACAAAATTCTATTTTATTAAATCCAGTAGTTTCTCTTTTAAATAAATGCAATTATAGTCTCTAGCCTAATACAGCAATTGATTCTAAAATTGGATTAAGTTCCTAGTGTTCTTATTGGACAAGGAAATTGGGTTTAAAAATAAAGAAACAAAAGCAATAATGTTTATATAAAGTGCAAGTGAATTTTATTACTAAAATACGTAATAATGTACAATTGTTATGTAATGCCTCTGATACTGTTACTGAATTATTGATTACTGTTACTTTGGAGAATCTGAAAATTATGTTATGTAGTAAGTGTGACATGTTCTTATTTTCCTACTTTGCCTTAACAAGGAAAACAAGATTGTTATCGAACCAGTATTAAGTTTAACACACCAAACTGGTATATTTATTATATTTTTTTTAGGTCCTCACAAACTGAAATAATAACAGTTCAATGCCCTGATACACTTCCATAGATCACCACGACATGAGATCATGTTTTTGCAGCAGACACTTTTTAATAAAATGTTCATAAAATAATGTAGATAGGCATATAGCATAATAACACTATATATATATATATATTATAGTGCTATGTGATCGAGCTGATAGAGAATGTGTCTATGTATGTATTTCCTAGTTATATACAAGCAATAAGGGGTAGCATGTGTACCTACTCGTTTAAATAAGTTCAATACACACAGAGTGATACATCATCACGGATCTTCCTACCAACTATTCGAATTAGGAAAATGCTATTCACGACACGTTTGTTATACATTACTACATCCACAAGATGCAAGTTGAGTTGTTAATCATAAATGAGCAATTATGAACAAAAGCAAAGCAACATAAATATATTTACACGTTATTACTCCATGTTTTGCTCATTACTATTACACAATATTCAATACAGTATTACTAATACAATTTTGATACAATACAATTAATTAATTTAATAGAATATTCAGTAGTAGGCTATCTATTTACATATAACCCTGAAGTATGGATGGGAAAGAACGATTTATTCCTTAACATTTAGGCTAACCCCTTAAACCAATCACGTTTAAACGGTTAACTGACATTTCTATTTTCATAAAAAAAATCCAAAATTAATAAATAGGCAACTGCATAACATTAAAAAAAAATCATAACGATTTTAACGTCACGTATTCGATTGTTCTGCACTTGAAAATAATAATATAACGATACATATTTGAGGGCTGCGAGTGGGGGTTCAGCCTTTGTTGCCATCAACGACCCGCTTCTTTGCGCGTACCGTTCTTCCGCCATGACGATCCCTGGCATTTGCCAGCCACAATATTAAGATTTTTTCAATGTCATTGACTTGGGCAGTTTTGGAGTTGGCTCTCACAGCAACTAAAATAAAGTTAAAGATAAATTACAAAACTGTATCAAGTCACAGTCCAAGGCTTTAAATAATGTTGGTGGTTTTGTAGACCCATTTGCTAAAACTAAAGGATTCACGTCAATACAATAAAAATAATAGAGTATTAAAAAACGGCCTAGCTAGATTAGAGAACAATTATTTATTTTACCGTCAAATGGCAATTAATAACCACAATGGAGGGCAAAGTGTCAATAACCACCACAAAAAGGTTTCATCTGAGGGCAGTGGACATATGGCTATAAGGTGCTTTTTATGTTAGGTGCTGCTGTTTATTTTACAAAATAAAATTATGTAATTCTGAAGAGACAAGCTGAAAAGCGCTAGTATGCACTAAGCAGGGCGTGCAAGCGTGAGAAATATGATTAACACTTTTGGACAATTTGTTACAAAAATATAATAATTCATTGCTATTTTTATTATCGACCCACACCACCCACTCACAACGCTCTTCCTCCCCCCCCCCCCCCCCCCAATATGGGTGAAGACCTAAATTGTAGTGTGTAGTAGACGGCCCGAACTGAAAGGGGGACGGGGGGGTCGGGGGTGTTTGGCCCCCGGAAAATGCATTTTTCAACGTCATTTTTGTGATAATCTGTGTGTTTTAGAGCAGTAGAATGAAAAAAATTGTCAGTTTGTTTTATAAAAGAATATCTCGTTTTGAAGTGACTCTGTGAATATATTGTCTTATTTTTACTTTGTTATATGTGCTTAAACTTTGTCTACACATTTTATTTATTCGTAAAAAAAACAAAAACAAAAATCAGAACACTAGAGGTTCATTGCAAAGCTTATCGTAGGTATTAACATGGGCGCCGCAAGGGGAAGCAAAAGGGCATTTGCCCCCCTTGGATTTGAGGAATTCAAAATTTTAACTGACTATACGATGCGCGCCAGATGCGCCATTTCATATAAATTATGTAAATAAAAAATCAGATAACTAAATAACAAATATTTTCTAGTTTATCCGTCCCGTCACGAAACTGTTATTTTAACGCGATCCGATGAAATTGTTATTTGTTGTGTATACATAAATGAAAGAACCACTGACTTGACAGTTACGACCGGGGGCAATATGAGCACGCCACCCCCGGCCCCCGCACCACTCGTCACATGGTCACGGACTAGCCTCCTATCCTTTTATCAACATTTCTTATGTGTTTTTTTCTATACTTACATTGCATTATATGCATTTTACTTTTTGTACCTATAGTCAATCACAGCCAGACGAGCCACGCTCTCAAATGATATTGTTCCTACGTGTTTATAATTGCTTTTCCTTGTGTTTTGTTCAACTTATATATAACAACTACGCAGGCATTCTATATTTGTGACTAGTCACAAGATATTGGTCCTACGTTTTGATGATTTCCGTCATGTAGTATAATTTTTAATTTATTTATACGAGCACATATTACCTGTTAGTACACACCAAAATGGAACATCAAACCCATTTCCTAATCAAACCAAATCCTTATTCAAACGGCGCGTTTGCAAAAGATTGAACTTAATTAACTTAAGATTGAAAGCGAATAGTTGTCGACTCTGGCTAGTTAAAATCCTGCCAGAAAAGATATATTTTGATAAGCAAAGTATGTGAGACGAAGCCACAGCCGTAACTATTTTTTATACTACTAAATTATGTTAGATCCCTGTCTAGTCTAGATCATCGTATTAATCAATCAATGCATATTAATTTTAGATTGTATGCTTCCTTGTATGTATGTATTTTTATTTACCTATAACTAAGGTTATATTAAAAAAGGAAAATATTGAAGCAAAATGTAATACAATTATTATTAGTCGTAAATAAAATTCGATGTACATTCGTCCAACCAAATTAGTAATTTCCGATCGAATAGCTCAACTTCGGTCTTCAGCCTGATGTTAAAGTGAACGAAACCGTGTTAGCAAGGCAACCCAAAAACACAACAGGATTTTGAAGATAATATTTGATAGCATCTTGAAAATATGAATACGAACTTAGAAGAAACCTACCTTAGTATTCTTGATTTTCAGGAACAATTGCGTCTTCACGTGATTTTTATAATAATGAACTTGTCCATAACGAAGTTGAATCCTATTTTTCGTTTTAAAAACACGAGTCGTCAATATACGGTTGCCAGTCAGTTTTGTTCTTATTTCCTTTCTTCCGACCACACACACTCACACACAAACACAGTCCACGACACGGATCAATATTCAATGGATTAAAAAAAAATCGCAATAAGATTATGATACTAATAAAGCCCTAAATTATTTTATTTTTTCACGAAAGAACATGATAGCACACGTATAAGTAACGTCTAACACCCACGAAGTATAAACTTGTTGTGTAGTCCAGTCAGTGTTTTGGACTGTTTTGCTTACCACGGTGGGATTCCCACCCCACTCCGCCCGAATCTTATCACCACTATAGCGAGCGGCACCGTATTACAAAGCTTAGTAGGACTTGTAGCATAGATAATGAATGAACACGTTGTAATTTCTTATCGGTGGTGGTCGAATTAAGTACGGTTATCATCAGCTACATAAGCAATATCACAACACATAATAACAATACAAAGAGAGCCTTCTTCATAGTGCGGTATCCTTTGTCATTACAGTTTTCTTACAGTTTATAAGCACCAAAGATACTTTTTAAACTGAGCTTTTTAAATTAATAATATGAACGTGCGTACGATGCATTGTAGGTTGTGCATACTGAAACTAGTCTCACTTTCTCGAATTGAATAGGACGTAAACAATACTTCCTTACAGTAGACGTATATTGAGAAGTTACTGCTTTACCTTATTTATTACCACTTCTATAATGTATATCAATCTCATATTGTATAGATATGAGGTATAACAGTTGGCTATAATGTCAGGTGCATGATGTTGCTAAATTTGAAATTAAGCTTCAGCGACACATTTTTACAATAATACATGGAAACTTTGTAATCTTCAAATCGTTCATTGAATTCAATTAATTTGTTCGTTGTCTTATCTGTAAATGAAGAACCAATACAAATACAATAGATAGTTGCAGAAGAGTGATTACCAGCTAGCCTATTTAAAATCCATTGATTCTATGTAACATCTGTCATTTTAAATATTTCTGGAAAACACTCAAAACAGGTATAAATCCCTCCCCCTATGCCGTTGTCATTACGAAACACAATTTTCACTTAAACAGCATTATCATAATAGTATTCATAGTTTCATACTTACCTTATCTAAGAACTTCATTTACTTCATCTTCTCAATTCGATCATCAGTAAGTTTTTGATTATCACTGTGACGTATCGTAATACCATTCATAAAACGTTTTAACAATATTATTTGATGTAACGTACCATATCAAAACCATCGAAAGCCATATCAGGAAAAAATAATAAACAATACATTTCTAGAAAGTATACTATCAACTACTAACCAGTAGTCCCCCTAACTACCAACAACTCCCATTTCTGTAACTACTTGGATTTATTAGAAATATAAAATGGGTTTTATTAATACATTTATTTACTTATTCATGGTTATGAAGGACTTTAACTTGTGAATGGAATTTTGAATGTGGTATAGAGCGAATAAATACTCGAATAAATCATTGGTATCTATCGTCAATCAAAAGATAAAGATAAAGAACAAAGAATTATATGGTTAACCCGGACGTACGTAACAAAAACATCTTTTCCAAATCTTGCCCTTTCTTCGCGGGATCCTATGTGGGTTATCCCATGTTTTTCCCGTACACGGGACGTCCCTTACCCTTCCCTCGCGCTTCCAGTGTAGGGCGTCCCGTGACTTTCCCATACACGGGACGCCCCTTATCATTCCCAAGCGCTTCCCGTACGGGACGTCCCGTGACTTTCCCAGACAGGGACATCCCTTAACATTCCCTCGCGCTTCCCGTGAGGGATATCCCGTGAGTTTCCCAGATGCGGGACGTCCCTAAGCCTTCCCTCGCAGGCCCTGACCGGCACATCCCAGATCTTCCCGTTTCCAGCAGTTAACCCACACATCCCTTGACTTTCCCGCACGGGTCCCGCAGTATCATGTTTGTTGGGATGTGTCTTTATTTGTTATGTATAATTCTTAGGGGTTCACAGACGCCAACGGTCAACACAAAATGATAGAAATCACCGCGTCCTTCAATATAGTAGTGGGACCGATAGAGGTGGTTCAGCGGTAAGACGCGATACTTTAATTCGGTAGGTCGCCGGTTCGATTCCGGCCACCGGCAGTCCCAACTGACGGTTTTTTCCGAGGTTTTCCTCAGTCGTAAAGGCGAATGCTGGGATTGAGTCCTACTAGATAGTCCTTGGACATTCCTTCCCAACTATCCAAACACCTGGCACATCGGGTAAAGCTTGTGCACCCTATAACAAGGATTCCTATGAAAAATTATTATTATTATAGTAGTGGACGAAGATGAAGACGGTTACAGTACTAACACTTGGTAATTTTGTATAATTATAGAAGCCTTGAGGACAAAAAATATGATATCCTTGCCCCTTTGACATCCCCACAGCTTCTGGCCATCAGCTTCTGTCACCAGATCCTTGTGATTACGTTGGCCTCACAATTACTGTTAATCGGCTTGACCAAAGCACGCAAACAATCAAGTGACCACTTCATTTCTAAAATCCACCGTGTCGTTTTTTATTCCCTATATAAAGACATGCTCATCGACTAAGCAAGCACCTCGTAAAGCCATCATTTAATCGAGACCTCGACTATAAAAACGTTCCGCGCACGCGGGCCGGCTGGCGCGAGCTACTGAGCTGGGCGCATGCGCGCAGGTAAGCCACTGAAACATGTATTTAAACCGGTTCCTCCCGGCTACTCGTTGTGCCTGTGTGCGGTGGATAACACAGGTGGGGCGGCCCGACTGTCAAAATATTGATCTAATTGCGCTGTACGGGATAAAATAGCGGTATCAGTAGAAATACGTTTTTTTAGCAGAAATTTTCTCTAAATTTAACATTAATTATTTTAAACTTAGCATTTTGTAGCATTTATATTTTCCTTCCGTCAAAACCTTGTATCACTTTTAATGAAAAATTATGTGCAGGCACTAGTTAAAATTAATTCGGTTGTAACTTTTAACTTCTTACTAAATCTCAGTAGGAATGGGAACACATTATTTTTTGTAAAATTGGCATTTTGTAGCGTTTTCAAAAATAAAACCAATAAATAAATGACCAATTTAGCATTTAAAACCTAAAACGCTAAAATAACGTATCTCTAGGTATCAGTCATTGAGAGGAATTCTCATGGTTGTTAAGTTTGCAAGTCAAGAGGATTGGGAGCCATTTAATTTATTTAGCCAAAATATCCATCATCTACGTTTTTGTACAAATTATTAAAAATTGCAACACTGGATAATAATTTCGAATACTTTTTATGCATATTACATATAACTATATAAACGCAACCCTTCGTTATTCATGCATTTTCTTGTATCGATTCCGCACTATTTGAAATAGTTTTGCATAATGAAATATTATTAAGTGTTAGTTTCTAAAAAAATATTCTGGAATCAATATTAAAAGTGCTCTGGCTATCAAGCTGCTACAGAAAATTATAATCAATAAATATTGATAGTGATTGTGAGATATTTCATAAGGAACTGCTAAATTTCGTTCCATTTAATAATATTTATTCGCAATTTATTTGCATCGCCATTAAAATAGATATAAATGAACAGATGTTAACTCGCCATAAAATAAAACGGAAACAAATCATATTCACTTTTGTTTACATAATGAAAAATTAAATAGATTATAATATTATACATAATTAAAATGCAAATTAAAACACTTTCCCATCGTCCGAGTATGGCTTTACATGCGTTGAAGGACATATTCGTGCGAAAGAGAAATTCCTTGCCAGTCAGCAGCATATAAATTGAATATGCACAATACATATTTTGTTTTCTACCATTGGACCACAACTAAGTTTATGAGCTATTATTGATAGCTGAACGTAGCCGTGTCGTAGGCCTACGTAACAGTAGACAGTTTAACAATGAGAGAAACCAAAACAAACAGGTCAGCCAAGCACGCATATACCCCCCCCCCCCCCCCCCCCCCGTCACGCGGTGCTGTGGCAAAATAAGGTATCGTGTTGTTACCTGTTATGCAACTTTTTGCGTCAAAAGTCCTGATGTTTGCACCATCTTCGTTATGTTGTTGGGTTGTTTGATCCTTTTGGGGGGGAGGGGGGGGGCATTCATTTAGCCACCCACATTGATATGTATTGAACTCCAAAACGACGAGAATGCACAAAAAATTACTGAAGTTAGGGTAGAAAATTTTATGGGGGGGGGGGGGGAGGGGCGGGGACAATATACCCAGAATTTTTCTTCAAAATATATTAATGTACAAGCAATGAATATAAAAAAATTGTAGCCCTGGGGCCCCATTTTGTAACTTTCTTATTGTATGTCCCGAAACGAATTCTGCCTGATTTCAAACTTATTATGTAGAAAGTAATATAATATTGATCTAAAAAGTCCGAATTCAGGCATACTTCATGGTGGGAGAAGATAGGCAGTTAAAGAATAGAGCCCCAGTGATCTAAATAGTTCGAATTCAGGCAGAATTCACTGTTGGAGAGGATAGAAAGTTACAGAATAGGGTCTCAGTGATCTAAAAAGTTCGAATTCAGGCAGAATTCATTGTAGGAGAGGATAGAAAGTTACAGAATAGGGCCCCACTGATCTAAATTTTTCGATCTCATGCAGAATTCATTGTAGGAGAGGATAGACAGTTACAGAATAGAGCCCCAGTGATCTAAATTGTTCGAATTCAGGCAAAATTCATTGTAGGAGAGGATAGACAGTTACAGAATAGAGCCCCAGTGATCTAAAAAGTTCGAATTTAGGCAGAATTCATTGTAGGAGAGAACATGAAGTTACAGAATAGGGCCCCAGTGTTCTAAAAGCAAGCTAGAAGCTCGATACTCTAACAAGAATCTATTTATTGCTAGACAATGAGGGGGAAGCTCTTACAGTCGTGATCTGTTATTTCACAGCAGGTTAGAATGAGTTCCGCCAAAGATGCCGCGATATTGTAGCGATGATGGCCGTAAACATGACCGCGATTCGAACCACCGCCCCACGGTCTCTGCTCTCATCACACCCATCATCACGGCGACCTGCGCGCGCACCATCACGGAGCTGCGACACAAGCGGAACTTACTTGTCATGACTTCCGGTTTCACTCCGAGCAAAATGTAACTAAAGAAATATCGTCGTTCGTCATTCATGAAAGGAACTTTAAATGGTCCTGGTTCGTTTTAATTAGTAACGTTACGTATGGAAATTGAATATTCTTTGTTTTTATATAGAAGTAACTCGAAGCAAGATTATAAAACACCAGACAAAATTTATATTTTCAAATAAAAAGTACATACACATGTGCCTCCACCCCCCATTTTAAGATTCCTCCTCTCACTTGTCCCTTCCTTCTACGCCGGCGGTGACCACGTGTGCTAGATCTGATTCGGCTGACGTCATATGACGTAGTTGTCGAATACGTCATACCATAAAACAAAACAAAAGTTATTTTGTCAGCTCAACACAATTTGTTCTCACAAATCCACTACAAAACAATGTGACTATTTAATAACGATTCCACTTTCTAAAATGGTAGTAGAACCTTTATTAACAATATCGATATCTGCAACCAAATCTGTTGCCAATCGACACAGAATAATAATACAAAATATATAAATACAAATATTGAAACAATTACACTGAATATATAATAAAACACAAAATTAAGGATAGAAATGGTGCCTAAAATAAAAATATACCAACGTAAAACGCATATTACAATATCTGGCACTCAGCTTGACAGATACAAAAAACTAATCTGTTCCAAAGTGTTCAACTATAAGCCAACGGTTTAGCCGCGGTCGCTTAGCCGGTTCCCATACGAACACCGAAGTTAAGCAACCTCGGGCTAGGTCAGGAGGTGGATGGGTGACCACTCTCCTCCGAAACACTAGTTACCATTGGTTAGAGCGTATTGGAGGGTTCGAAAGCTTGTGTAACAGCTTCGTTCTCGTCAACTGCTCGGCAGTCCCAGTTAGTGGAGGAACCTACATGACTGGTCAAAGTTACACCGTCCTTTCGGATGGGATTTAAACCCGATGGTCCCCTGGGTACTTTTCGAAGGGAGTAGGCTACGTGCCGGTACCAGGCTTCCCCTCCTCCCTTCCTCATTATCATTCATCAATCATCACTCATCAGGCTAAAGAGGGCATTGTGCCTACACTGGACTTAATTACAATACAAGTAAAAGAAGTATATATAACTATAGTTCCTTCAGTCTCTGGATTGTTGTCTCGTGCAGTTTACAACCTGTACGACAATTGTTATGTAATGTGATAATATGAACGTCAGCCATGCATTGGTCTACTTGCTGCAACGCCAGGTTGATTGTTGTCCGGTTTGTTCCGGTGGTTTGCTGCAGTCTCCAAGTATAGCAGACCGGACATGAAACGAATGAAGTAACATTTTGACACAGAAAGGTAGCAGGGTCCTTCTGTTGGAGATTGGTCACTGATCCACACACACAAGGGAAGCTCTAAAATTAAAACACAAAATTAAGGGAATATGGGTTTTCTTTAAATCCGTGCAATTAAATTTGTTCATTGGAGCCAAAAAATTATCTTATGACTGAGATGCTCAAAAACGTGTTTAATGTTTTGTGTGGTACTGCTTTTGACATTGCATAAAGTTTGATTAATGTTGTGTCTAATTCTGAATGAAAACATAAATAGAAGATGATGAATTATTGTGTAAATTCTCATCATTGAATGAAATCTTACATATTATGATAGTTTAAGGTGTACAGATTTTCTATCTACATGCACAATTTTGTATTTTGTACTGTACTGATGAATTTTATAATTCGTACATAAAAACTTGTTTCACACACATTCTCAAGGTCAGATAACTTGATGTATGAGATAGGTTCACGATCATCTCATACTAGGCTCTATTGATTGAAATCAAAACGAGATGTACGATGATATATATACCGTCATATTATACGATTACGAATGAGATAGTGATCGTGCGAATAGTGTCTATAAATGTTGGTGTGTACAATATGGGCTACTGTGATTTTTATGCCTTTTTCGTATTTACTATAAAACAATAGAGAAATATAAATTAAAATAATTATAATTTAAAACAATTTCACATTAAATTAAAATTTCCAAATTAATACACTTCTAAGATTTCACATCTCGCCGCTGTTCTAATATATTCTGGACGATGATGTTCTTGTTTGTAATGTAGTATGCACGCACGAGAACTGGATGCGAGATAACTAAGCTACTGCTTGGTGCGAGATGTGAGGTTCAAGGTATGAGAACTAGGTATCAGCCCATACTCACGTCTCCCAGACCGGAAGGTCACAAGTCAGCATCGGTCAGTTGATGAATAGAATGACCGTACCCGTTTCCCATCCCACGCCGCCGGCGGGTAGGCACGCAGGGGCCAAGTAGGTGCCCACTGTGCATGCAGGCACGCGGGGCTTGTAGGTGCCCGCTGTGCAGGCACGCGGGGGCTTGTAGGTGCGCCCTGTGTAGGTACCAGGTGCAGGCACGCAGGGGCCACGTAGGTGCCCACTGTGCAGGCACGCGGGGCTTGTAGGTGCGCCCTGTTCAGGCACAAGGTGCAGGCACGCAGGGGCCAAGTAGGTGCCCACTGTGCAGGCACGCAGGGGCCAAGTAGGTGCCCACTGTGCAGGCACGCGGGGCTTGTAGGTGCCCACTGTGCAGGCACGCGGGGCTTGTAGGTGCCCACTGTGCAGGCACGCGGGGGCCAAGTAGGTGCCCACTGTGCAGGCACGCGGGGGCCAAGTAGGTGCCCACTGTGCAGGCACGCGGGGGCTTGTAGGTGCCCACTGTGCAGGCACGCGGGGGCTTGTAGGTGTCCACTGTGCAGGCACGCATGGTTCGTGTAGTTGCTAACATTTTGAAATATATTTCAAAGTTATCACTGTTGCACAAGATGGTCATTTTTTAACATCTCCGTCGTCGTCTTTGAGCAGTGTAAGTTTGCATAGGTCCTAAGAATTGCCATGATTTAAAAACAAATATTTCCTACTACATATTTTATATGTACACATAAACCTTCCTGTATATTTTAGTTACAATTATTTACAACCACGCCAAATTACGGATATGTGAAATTCTTGGCGAGATCAGAAACCTATCTCATCGCACAATTGATGGAAAGAAATGAAAATGATGCCATTCCCTGGATAACTTTATGCTCTATTTTACGCATTTTGGATTCGATAATATTTCCTTTGTTCCTTTGTACGCTTGCTTTTAATTTTGTAAGTGTGTTCCTCAGTATACATTGGGAAAAAATTATCATTTAAACTTTAGCATTCAATTTTCTAGGGAACTTAGAATGACAAAATATTGATTTTCTTGTGACAAATTGATGTCAATGTCCGAGTGTAAACGAGGCCCGTGTGCTGGGTCGCGTGTCCCTCATGTATCCCGGTCAGGTGTTATAGAGGGCGCTGAGTGTCGAGTGTTGCGGGCAGTCAACTAACTAACCCACCGGCCAGACGCGCAGGGGACAATGTCCGCTATCGCCACGCAGGTGTCTTGCCCCCTGATGCAGGTAGGGGGCGGCCCCCATCTTCCTGCATGGTCACACTCACGCACGCGGGGGGGGGGGGGGGGGGCGGCGACCTACATCGGCTAACTGAGATACCCACCTCCCACCTTCGACGATTTTTTTTTCTTTTTTCTCCAATGAGAACATAAATTTATTTTCCTGTTAGAACTTGGGGTAGAGTTGGGTCCATTGGTGATTCTGCCTTTCGTAAGAGGCTGATAAGTGAGGTTCATCTGTCACACTTTCATACTATTCAAATTCCTACAATCTTTTTCTCCGTTTGGCCCCAGAAAAAAATAGGTCCTGTGTATAGCTCTGCCTGTCGTAAGAGCCTGTCGTAAATGCATTTTTCATGTTAAATACGCCTCACTGATGGGGCAGAATCAGCCCAAAAATGTATTTTACGACTGATAACTGATCATAGCAAATCAAATGTACTTTAACTTTGAATTGTACTGCCCAATCCACTATTTCAATTGTTACAGCTGACTCTGAGCTAGCCATAAGTAGGGTTGTGTCCCTTACAATGTGTACTATGTGTACTACAGGGTTGGTTTAGTCGCTTTATTTTCAAGCCCCCCACTGAAAATCAGTTTCATTACTGAGTGGTAGACTCTAAATGTGAATTTATTTATTTTATTTTTATTTTATTTAAGTGTAAGTGACAAATTTGATCAACATTGTCAAGCTGAAACTAATAGGTTCGTTTGATTTACCGACACCTTGTGCACTTTTGGCACTGCCTCCCATGCTCTCTTATGGGGGATAGTGTTAAAAGTACCAAAAGTGTAGGTAAATCAAACGAATCTAATGTTTCATACAGTCTCAAAACTGTTGGCCGAGGTCGATTAGGCGTTAGTCTAGTAAACCGCGGTCTCTGCTTTCCTCGAATCCTGGCATGGATGTCATGTGGCGTTTTCTCATCCTCATAATCACCCACTCGTCGTCTCGATTAGCCTCGTTACAAAAATATGGGACGTAAAACCCCAAATATCACCTTCATCATCATCAAAACTGCATCCTTATAAATAGGTCTACCCGCTGTCATTGAGCGTCTGTCACAGTTTCCTGCCATCCTGTACAGCCCTCCTATGTCGCAACTCATCACAGCAAGGTGAGAGTGGTCAAGTTACCCCCAGGTGGGTTTAGGGGCTGTTGACATAACAGTTGTGTGAAATGGACCAGGGGTGGATATTTGAAAAGGTTGTTTGCTTTTTTCAATGTTTCTACGTAAAATCTCACGGAAGATGACATGAATGACTGAATAATGTTTTTATAGTCCTTTATTGTAAAAAAGTGCAGTATTGATTTCATCTACACCATGCTTTTACGTTCCATAATAATGGTTTTACTAAATAATATATTAGAAAGGCCTACAATATAATTAAAACAAACTGCACGCACAATGGGCATTAAATTTGCTGTACCTGGATGCATTAGAATCAATACACCCATAACTAAACATAATGTGATGTGCATTAATTTTAATGTTCACCAGTGCATTAATTGCAATGTAGATGTTGTGTAAAATTTCAAGCACAATGTACTTCGAATTTGAGGCAAACGTGCTGTACAATCATTTCTGACAGTTAGT
>OX246740.1:38085106-38112281 GCA_945910005.1 Isoperla grammatica
ACATTTTAATTTTAACAGTAAAAAATGGGTGGGGGGGGGGGGTTGCAGGGTGGGTGGACATGCAGCCTTAAGATTCCAGCGTGAGTCTGAGTACAAATAATTTAAAGCCACACAATGTGTAATTCCCTTGACCTCAGCGCACGAGCGTAGGTAGTATTATCTCAACACAACTCGCGATCGTCGTCACACTGTAGGTTTTTTTCCAAAAGGACACTGACGGTTTTTTCATCTCTATCTTCCGCAATCACACTTATACAAGATAGGCTATAGGTTACAGGCTATGCTAATTCTCCTCCACACACAAAGCACACTTAATTCCTCTCTGTCTTTATGGTGTCATATATCACAAGGGTATTTCGACCTCTCTGTCAACCTGACACCTCAAAAACGACATAATCAATTTCATTTCATCATAAATAATGATCAGGTGGTCTAGACCTTGCCTTGACCAGGATACGGGGATTACAAAACATACTAATCAAATCACTCAGTCATGCGGCTTTTCTTTTTACTGAGACTGCAGATGCAAATTATTATGACCTATCTGTGTTCTATGGCTATGCTACCCGCACACTCAAGTGAGGAACTAAGATACTACTCTGTGCATGCAAGTGTAGGACAGGGGACAACTTTGTACGTGCAAGTGTAGGACAGGGGATAGCTTTGTACGTGCAGGTGTAGGACAGGGGATAGCTTTGTACGTGCAGGTGTAGGACAGGGGACAACTTTGTACGTGCAGGTGTAGGACAGGGGATAGCTTTGTACGTGCAGGTGTAGGACACGGGACAACTTTGTACGTGCAGGTGTAGGACAGGGGACAACTCAGTACGTGCAGGTGTAGGACAGGGGATAACTTTGTACGTGCAGGTGTAGGACAGGGGACAACTCAGTACGTGCAGGTGTAGGACAGGGGATAACTTTGTACCTACAAGTGTAGGACCAGGGGCCACTTTGTACGAGCACGTGTAGGACCAAGGGAGTACTTTGTGCGTGAAGGTGTAGGACCAGGGGACCACTTAGTACGTGCAAGTGCAGGACCAAGGGCCCACTTTGTACGTACAAGTGTAGGACCAAGGGAGCACTTTGTGCGTGAAGGTGTAGGACCAGGGGACCACTTTGTACGTGCAAGTGTAGGACCAAAGAACCACTGTGCGTACAAGTGTAACACCAGGGACTACTTTGTGTGTGCAAGTGCAGGACCAAGGGACCACTTCGTACGTACAAGTGTAGGACCCCCAGGGGGCACGTTGTGCGTGAAGGTGTAGGACTAGTAGACCACTGTGCGTGCAATTGTAGGATCAGAGACTACTTTGTGCGTGCAATTGTAAGACCAAGGGACCACTTTGTGAGTGCAATTGTAGGACCAAGGAACCACTTTGTGCGTGTAAGTGTAGGATCAGATGATTGTTCAATGCGTTGTCCCTCCCCCCCTCACCCCCCCCTCCCCCCGCTAGAAGTTCTAAAGACATGCACCTTATTTCGTCAACGTTACAATATTTTATTCACAACTACACCACTCGGCGGTTCTGAATCTAAAAGAAATTTCGCCAACGTTTTCTGTGTCGTATTTGTTTGTGAAACAAGCAAGCAACTAAAGCAAAGGTGTCAGTCTTGTATAGCTTGCATGGACCTTTACCTCAGACAAGTGGCTAAACGCATTCACCATGATCATGCCCATCCATCTGGTGTGACCGTCGCAGTATGTAAGTCTGGGTATATGCTGCACTCATGGCTGGACCGAGAAGGTGTAGGACTTGTGGTATTCGTCTTATCGTAGTAAGAAATTAAAATTTTACGCATTAATTATACCTCATATGTATTTTTGTTTGAGTTTTATACTTTTAGAAAAATTGCTTGTATTTTTAAACTGTTATTGTATCACTCAAAACATAAGCGTTTGTATGGCTATCATCAGGCCCACCTTACCCCATAGGCACACGAGGCCCGGGCCTAGGGCGGCACTTTCCAGGGGCGGCAAATTTATTGGAAATTTGTATGTTATCAACCAATGGATTGATATTCAAGAAGTCAAAATCCTTTATATTTTACTTGTTTCGAACACAAAATGTCATAGCATACCTACATCTCAATTTCTCACCTGAGCGTTCACGAAAAATGACTTGTATATTTCTATGCCCTGTTTATGGTTGACGAATCTAATTCGAATAAGAGAGTTGGGTGACAATGGGGAAGGGGTAGTGTTTAGAAATGGCAGGTGGAATAATAAACCGAATGGAGTTTTTGCCTGACCTTTCCTAGAATCTGGCTATACATTTTGAAAATTATTGTAGTGTTCTTTGTAGCAGCATGTGGAGACTTATTAGCCAAAAGCTTTCATTTTGAGATGTTTCAAATTACAAAAGCGTTCAGTCCAACAAACTATTTTTGAGCCTGTGCCGCATCAAACCACAATGCACTATCCCGCAAGTAAATCTGCAAACAAAATGCTTCTTCTGGCGTTTTGAAATCAGTCAAGTTTTTAACTTCGTATTGGAAGGTTCAATTTTCTGCACTTTTGTAGTGATTATTCGTGTGCTAAACTGATGTATGCTACTAGGTATATAGGCGTGTGCTATAAAATGTGAGTTTTTCTGTACCTCTTTATCACGTGTGTTAATGTGACTTAATAGTATGACAGTGAGTAAAGTGAAGTACAATAAACTATATTAACAATTTTGTCACGTTCGTTATTGTAACGTACATGTCGAATTTATCGACTAGAGTTCGATTAAGTGGAACCCAGAATAAGAAACGCGCTAAAGGGAAACGAGAGACTTGTCGCCTTATCAATGTTGTCCATTGAATGTGAGCTAACAAAAACAATATGCTTTGACACAGTCATTGAACGATTTGCCAGAAACAAATCCAGGATGAAACATTTGTGAGATTGCAGTCTCGGCGATGGAGACTGGTGAGTGACAAATACATTTAGCATAAATAAATAAAAATGTGCTCTTATTGCCCATCATCGTATACACGTTTGTAATGGTGTTGTTGTTATTGTTGCCGTTGAGTGTTGGGGGGGGGGGGGGGGGGCGGCATTTGTCGTCGGGCCTATGTGCAAAAGACAGGTTAAGACGGCCCTGGCTATCATGGTACATTATTTGTTTCATGGTAGAATATTTGTTAAACTTTCTGCAATATACCACGTCTATATTGTCTGTTTGTAAGAAATAAGAATATAGCGAATATTTGTGTAGTTTAAAAACCTTAAAAAAACAATATGTCAATGTGCCACGGAGTTTGTATTGTCTTACAACTAGGAAAACGCTCTGTTTGACGCGTTGATAAGCGAGCGCGTCAATATCTACGAACTTTCTGGCGAAAAGTTTTCAATGCTAATACGAACAACAATTAACAACAATTCAAGAATGCGCATTGCAAAAATTGTTCTTATTTCCATGGCTATTATACTTTCCGACATTGTTGTATGCAGTGCAATGTGCGTTGCTAAGAATTTTCGTGGTCATGTTTTCAATACGGTCCGCCACCGTTACTAACACTTTTTGACAGCAATAGAAATGTAATTGCTGCCTCTAATACGTATTGGATCGCGTTTACATTAGTATATTTGTGACCGGACAAAAATTTACTATAAGATAGCCACCTCACATTTTGCCGTTACTGCGTTTTAGAAAAATATTTTCGAGTAACTTTCGTGTAACTTTGCCAATATTTATCAGATCGCCATAAAATTAACATATTCGTGATCGGAAAAATCTGTAGAAAAATCTGGCTATCTCACATTTTGCCGCCATTTTGTTTCAGAAAAATATTTTGCAGTAACTATGGTGTAACTTTGTAACTTTTCAAACGATTTTGCCTCAAAACTATACACCTTCAATCCATATTGAGGCTTGTGGATGGTCCAAATTTCAAGTTGATCGGACTTTCCGTTCGACCGCTATCGACGGACATAAAAAAAAAAAACAAAAAAAAAAAAAACAAACAAACAAAAAAAAAAAAAAAAAAAACAGAACGAAGTGCCATAAGAGTCAAGTGGAAACGCTCGCTTCGCTCGCTTAACAAGTGTGCCAATTGCAAGAATTTCTAAAGTTCACATCATGCTATTGCCACTTAGTATGGCTAATTACAAATCCTAGCGATGTACAGAACAGTGATTTAAAACCCTTACTTCTTGCTGCTTGACTTCTGGACTAAACTAGCGATTTATAAGTTTTAATAAGTTTTCTAAAATGAATGACAATCATTTTTCGTAGTAAACTTTTCTTCATGAACAACCTACCCCTCTTCATTTGACTAGAAGTAGGGATAGGATGTCAGAATAGTTGGGAGGATGTCCAAGGGCTCGCAGCACTCACCTTTTTACTAAAGGGAAGTAATTTGAACAAACTTTGAGTCAGAACTATAGGTAGGAGTCTTGTGTCCTACCGCTAAGGCTTCTTAACCGGTTGTACTCTAACTAAAACGAAGACAAGCAAAATGAGAGAGTCGAGCAACAGCCCAACTCGTGTAGTTAGAGATTTGCCACATATTGAACGATGCAACACCAATGCGACATATGGATGAGTATGTTGATGAGATAGTTAACTATTCTCAAAACGTAGACATGGAGCGTTCGGTCTGCAATTAGGGTGTACTTTATTGGGTGTGTCACTGGTATTGTTTCATATACACCTTGTAATTAGGCCACAATCAGTCCGCGGAGTGGAATGTGGACGCAGGACGCTACGTCTTTGTCTGGCGGTGACCTGGGATACTTTCATGGGCTGGGCCGAGTGGGGTGGGGTTGGTGACTGACGACATGTCACTTCAAGAGGTGTGAAACTAGTTGACCGGCTTGGGTTGATCCACGTAGATTGACGTGTCACTTCTAGAAGTGTGAAACTAGATGACCGGCTGGGTTGATCCACGTGTCACTTCTAGAGGTGTGAAACTAGATGACCGGCTTGGGTTGATCCACGTAGATTGACATGTCACTTCTAGAGGTGTGAAACTAGATGACCGGCTTGGGTTGATCCATGTAGATTGACGTGTCACTTCTAGAGGTGTGAAACTAGATGACCGGCTTGGGTTGATCCACGTAGATTGACGTGTTACTTCTAGAGGTGTGGATCTAGTTGACCGGCTTGGGTTGATCCACGTAGAGTCACGTGTCACTTCTAGAGGTGTTTAACTAGATGACCGGCTTGGGTTGATCCACGTAGATTGCCATGTCACTTCTGAGGATGTGTGTAACACGTTGACTGGCTAAACTCATTTCTTTTAAGGTTGTTTCACTTTAGATTGTCCTTTAAATAGGTATAGAGTAGATAAACTCAACTTTAACTGTTTAGATAGCATATTCACTCACATTTACCATTTAGATGGTAGATTAACCAAACTTAAACTACGTACAGAGTAAATTCACTCAACATTCACTAAGTAGAGAGAACATTCACTCAACTTTAACTTTGTAGAGAGTAGATTTGCAGTAGAGAGACAGAGTAGATTCACTTAATTTTTACTATGTAAAAGTAAAGATTGCATTTATTAAACTTTTACCTAAATACTAAATACAGAGTAGATTTTGAATTCATGATGATTTTCTTAGTTTGACGCTCTCCTTCAGCTCCCACCCATCGCTAGCCTATGTGACACCCCTTACCCCCGTGACAACCCCACAATCATATCATATTCATATATTATTAATAATCATTCATATTTATTATGCTGGGCGCTGGTCACATAATGAGGGGGTAGAGCTTCAAACCATTTCAAACTAAAAATGGCTGCACTCTAGCTGACTCAAAGTCATAATCCATTCTCAAATATCTACTTTTTACGTTTAACCTGTTGAACTGAGTTCTTCTAGTAACATTTAACAACCGAGTGATGGTTAAAAAAAAAAAACACAAAAAAAACACACAGCCAAGGAGTGGGAACCCCGATGCAGCAACACCAACAGAAAGTAAAACAATTTACAACCGTTGATTACAATCGACGTGAATATTAAAATTCAGACGGCATAGCAAAAGAAGTGTCGCGTAATTATTGAGTATAGAGTGTTTATCGTTGCGAAACGTTGCAAAATAATGGCTGCGGCCGTGTTTGCTGGTTACGACAGTTTGAACATGATCCAGATGTGTCTCCATTGTCCTGTATTTGCATCCTCGCTGTTTGCACATGTGTTTTATTGAACGTCGTATAGGTCGCATGTTGCGCCAGCCATTCAACACGCTATTCATTATATTGGTTGTCGTTAGGAGTAATTAAACACAGACAGCGCAAATAGCGAGCCGGGCTTCGAACACTCGCGGGGACAGGTTCCCGCCTTGGAGGATGACTGACGCGTGTTTACGCGCGTTGTCGCAGGGGGCTGCTTCAAAACTATCAACATTTTAACGGTTGTGTTCGTAAATTTTAAAATCCATAAAAATAAATTGAAATTATACTTACAAAATATACAAGTAGTATTTTAAATACGAAGAAAAACTTTATTACGGTTTGTATTAAATTAAAAAATGCCAATATTGTTCGTCTGCCTCGTTTAGTTCAATCTGAAAGTAATATAACAAGATTTGGTTCTAATTTGTAAAGCACTCCACTGTATATCTACTACTGTAGAACTATGCTTCATACAAGCGAACCATTGAAGCCGCGGTTCTACGCTATTGGGCGGGCGCTATGGAGGCGTATGAAAGTAAATACTAAGCTTCAAACTAAACACTAAAGAAACTTCTTTTCGGGACATATTTAAATCTGGTAGAATATTTCATATTTATTCCATATTTAAATTCGTGTTTCGTGCAATTGCTTTATATACACATTTAAGTCATGCAAGCAGCTAAATTTAGAACAAAGATACACTTGTGTTTACAGTTAGAATGTATGCTGAGATTTTTTATTGAAAGCTTTTACGCAAATGCTGTTTTTTTTCTTAAAATTCATGCAACATTAACATACATTTGTAATATAACACTTAAGCCAAAAACCGGCAACTTGAAGAACTAATTTGTGGTGCCTGTCTGAATACCGTATAGGATATCTCCTTCTTTGGCAAGATGATGCGGTGTATTGTAACTGGTTATTGCTAAGCAACGCGATTTAGCTACCGAGTATAACTTACTTTGCATTAGCCCCACTTGACCCAATGTTCGGCGTTCCGATATGAAGCATTGCCACCGCTCATTCAACTCTCCATCAGCGTCTTGCGGTCAAACCGATGACTAAACTCTCCGTGGGTCGAACTAAGCCAAAGAAACCATTAACAAATTGGGTTTAAAAAACCTTTGCTGTAGTTAACAATTCATCATTTGTTTTAACATTGCCCGAGGGGTATGTGGAACCATGCCGCCCAATAAATATGTCCAGCAACCAACGGGCTATTGACTTTCAGGTCAAAACCAATTTCTCCATCAATGTTTTGATTGATTTTAGCAGATAGCTCACGATGCGCGCCTGACAAACTGTCCAATCCCTTTTATGTAGAATCACGCGCGTCCGCTGACCACAGCTACATACTTACGTCGGACGTAATTGAACGCTAACATGTTATTTTAACAAGATCTATGGGGTCCCCGCATAGCTGTGAAGCGTACACATTTAATCATCAACGCGCTCTGTGGATTTTTGCAAGTGAATTAGGAAGTAATTTTCGAAACTGACAATTTACTCCTCGAAAAACATAAACAAAAACGTTTTGTTGTTTATGTTTTCGACGATAAATCTTGGCCAGTCGAATATTTCCCACGCCTCTCTGAAGCCTTTGGATGTTTTCTTTAATGGTCAATCTACGTAAGTTATCATTAAAGTTTCAAAAGTATTGGACATCGAAATATATGTATGTTCATTTTTCTAAAGCAGGCTTGCTTTTGAATTCTCTTCTGTATAGATATTATAAGGTGTGTTCACGTAGAAAATATAAACAGTATTTATTATTTAATCTCTGCCATCCTAAACAGTTGAGTGGGAGACACAAACAATACATTTTGTGCGTTACCGCTTTGCCGAATATGAGCTATCGTATCCGTATTTCATTACCACTTATGTATATTTTTTTCATAAAATAAGAAAGCATAAAATAGGAAAGAAATAGTATGAACTTATTCCTAACAAAGAAGTGAACTCAGGACTTGTGAATTAAAAGCTGGGATGAAACCTCTTTAGTCTTATGATTTAGTCGGAATTGTATAGTGACTACAAAAAGCAGCAATTATTTATGAAAAAGATTTGTTATGTCACTTTGTTTATAGGATTTTACATATTCACCAAAAAATATTTTCCATAAAAATACAATCAAATTATTGACCATGCTTGTTTTGAGAATACCTGTACATCTTGATAATATATAGCAATGCATTAATCCCAAACTTTAATATTGAATGCAATTTTAAATATTCAAAATAAAATCTTAATTCTAACTTTTCAAACTATTGTGTTACTCTGGGTCCAAGAGCCAAACAGTGTCTGGAATCGAACCCTTGCCCTCTGGAAGCACAGACCGCTCCACAGCACGGCCATGTCACATGGACTCTGAGAGCCATACCGCTTCCACTGGAACAAAGCTTTCTTCTGACCGTTGGCTGAGGTCAGCTCGACTCTGACCCCTGACCCCTGGTCGAGTCACACCTGTGATCCTTCACCCCACACGTTTTGCCGAAAATTTCACCCAGTCCTACAAAAGGGCATGGCTTATTAAATGGAGAACACTAGGATGAGTAGCCGTGCGCTATGGCTAGTCCACTGTCTACCCGACGTAACAAGGAGCCATATTCAGTTACCATTGTTGTTTAATAACCTGAAATGGATACTGCCAGAGGAATTCTAACTTGTTATGTTGAATGGACTGTGAAATTGAATTAACAAGTTCAAAATCAAGAATTTTGGGCTCTATTAGCGTCGTATTTTCTTGTCATATTTATGTTAAAAACTCATCAATGACATGACACATTTGAATACTGTAACGGAAGTTTATAATTAGTTATATTTGCTATCAGTGTTCTTTCATATGAGAACCCAGTGTGAAGATGACAAAGTTAAACTAGTCCTGGAACAATTATTGTTGTTTTGTTCCAGCCCAGCCTCGAATTGGCTCCTGGATTCTGATAGAATGTTATATAAAAAAAAAGGATCATCAGAAGCTATCAGCTCGTATACACATTATGCAACTTGTATCAATTGTATACTCAAAGTTAGACCACACAAATATTTTGGTACATACATTGGCACACCTCAAACTGTACCATGAAACAATATTTATAACAACCTGTTCCACTAATTTTAGAAGATGTTATGTTACGTTGAAAAAGAACGGCTCCTATAATATAACCTTTGTGTATTTTATCCTCGCACGATTGTGAATTAATACCACATTTCCACTTGAAAGTCGAGGCTATCAATCGCCATCCACACTATAAGAACATATCCGTTGATTTATCACCACTCATTAACACACCGCTTCACGTCATAGGGGGGGGCACGTGTTATGCAGTGGATAATGCACATCAAATTGTTCCTAGAGCGACATCAACACAACAATAGTCTCTGCGGTCCGGACTGACGTGTATCGTTCAACTCGACACTCATAGCCCACTAATTTATTCAAAAGTTCAAATTGTATAAATACGTGATTTGCATACCATAATATACGTGGACTCCACAGAGAGGAAAACAATTTTTTTTTTTTTTTACTTTATGATAAGTTGAAAAGGGACTAAGATTTTTCAATGCGTCATTGTGGGTCAAACATGTTATCATGACAATAGAACGCGGCTTTAGTTTGTACTTTCTACGAACAACACCGGCCACAAAACGGACGAGCAATTTTTAAATCAAATATTCATTTATTTTCCTCGTAAAGAGTTGTTTGTGCGAGGTAATAAAACGAACGATGTGGTTGATGCCGCAACCATAGGTGTTGTATATGTTGTATAGCTGTCACTGGTCAGATATATCACGATACCGTTGAGGTGAGCGGTGATACGCCCACACGTGACGTCCTTACGCCCACACTGGGCGACAAAATGTGTGTTGACATTCGATCTGTTAATTAATAGAAAATATATAATATGATGACGACAAAATATGAGAATTTTTAACATGTGTATTTGCCGATAGTTTTTGAAAATCATTATGTGTTCTATTGTAAAACACAAAAACACTGGATATCAAAATGTGTGTTGACATCTTTTAATTAATATAGATGATATAATATGATGATCACAGAATATGAGAATGTTTCACACATATTATATCCGACGCTAAAGGTAGCGAAAATGAAAACAACAATTTTTCGCAGGAAACCTGCCCAGGGGCTCTATTCTATAACTTTTTGTTGTGAATCACGAATTCGAACTTGTTATGAGTAACGTAATGTTACATTGAGTAAAAAAAAAACACCGAATGCGGGACAATAACAGTAACACGTTACAGAATATGACCCAAGAAACAATTCCTGTCGTCCCTCTTCAGGAGACTAACTTGCTATTGCGGTATTTGGAATATTTGGGAAAGAATGTCCGAGGGCTGTTAGCATGAATCGATCCCAGGATTCGAGGAAAACCTCAGAAAACACCTTCAGTAAGGATTGCCGGTAGGAGGTTTCGAACCACCGACCTCTCGAGTTAGAGTCTCGTGTGTTAAGCACTGATCCATCTATATCGGTAGTGAAAATGATTGTGTGCCATTGTAAACCACAAAAAGAATGGTCGAGACAAGAGCGTTTTTATATTATGTATTTCAGCTGTAATAGCAAACCATGATGTTGGAGACAGTGAACTTTAACTAAGCGCCATGTGAAACATACAACAATAAACTGCCCATCGAAAGTATAAACACACATGTCCGTCTGGCACCCAGAATGATACACGCATTATGCGCACGGGGAATGGAACTCCGAGAGGTTTTTAAGTTACCGGAATCACAACATTTCGGATGTATCAAATTTTATATATATATACAATACATTAAGAAGTATATTTTGTTCTTTAAAGAATGCCCATATGTTGAAAGGTTGGTTAACTAAAGCAAGGCAGTGAAACGAGAATATAAGTTTACTTATAAAACATTTCAACAAATCTGTTTTATCGTTTGAATAGAATATACATTAAATAAATAAATAAAATTATACTAACACCAGTGAAAAATCTGTGCATGCTACTAGAATGATTATTATTCTAGTAGAAGAATTATGTTGTTCCCATTATTAATAATAGCCTACAGCTAGCTAGGCCACTGTTTTTAGTTTGGTTAGGTCGCAGGTGCTCTAAGTAAAAGGTTTGGTAAGAATATGATTGATTAGTACCAAACAGTCATGTAGAAACTATTAGTAATCTCTAATCATGAATACTGACAGTGTGGTCTGCTTTAACATCGCGGGAGGTGTCAATGTTAATGTCTCGGAAACAAACGCGTGGTAAAGGGGCGATTAAATTGAGTTTTAATGATCCTGTTCACAGCAATAAAAATTCAATTAAGTTACAACATTAAATTGTCTAGGAGAGAAAAAAACACGCCTGACAAGATATTTATACTTTAATTATAGTTGTTGTGAAGCTTGTTTGGTTGGAATATGATTATGAATATACACACTAGTCCGACATCATAATAAAAGTACGAAAAACACTTTCTTTCCGTAAATACTCAGTGCTAACAACACGTCATTGTTCACGAAACAAATTTTGAAAGCGAATTCGTGAAATGTCTTGTTTACAGTTCGTCTGTCTGGCGGAAACCTATAGTTCATTTGAAGTTCAAGTATACTATTGCCAGCCAACGTAACTAGTTTCAATGCTTACACAGATCCTTATCTCTGCACGCTGATTTAACGACCAATAGATTCGTGGCGTTCTTTCACACATTCGTAAATGATGTCTTCCGCTTATAAGAGTGCACTAGCGTCATCATGGTCACACCCACTGTTCCAGGTAACCAACCGAATGTCGTAAATTATCCGTAATGGGCCTGTTTCAATTAGATGGTATAGGATAGGAACTACATAGAGCAGTAGAAAAATAAGTTGGTGCCATTGACTCAGCTATTTCGTAAACATGGTGTATGAGAATATTTATATATATATTTTTTTTTATTTTTTTTTATATTATTTATTTTCATGATACATTTCTATTGCGATTTTTGATTTGGCACTGAAGGAAGTTAAAGAACTCACATAAGGTAGTCTTGTGCGTGACTTTCCTCAGCTTCCGTTCAGAGAATCTTACAGTGGTATCAGATATTACGTCTCATATTATAACTATATAGACTGAACATTTAAACAACTATACGTAAAATAATAGTATATATAAGTATAAGAAAATCGTCAAAAACTGAGCAATCTCGATTCGGAGAGTTAAATCAAATCTGTAATAAATCAATGGTAACTAACTAAATTTCACATATACAAGATTCTTTGGTTGTGAAGATACAGAAATACCAAAGGAATAAAACAATTAAGTCCTATATATTATTTTCAGGCTAAGTCTTAAAACTTAAAACTACAAACTAAATTCAATACTAATGCCCACATTACACGGTTCAATACTTTCGTCAAACTTATTGAATTCAAGGACAAAAAAAGCATCAATTAAAAGAAAATATATTGTTGCAGTTTTTTACCAATTTGTTTTTTATTCGCTTTTGTTCTTGAATTCAATAAGTTTGACGAAAGTATTGAGTCGTGTAATGCCGGCATTACGCTGGAATAGTTACGCTGGGACAACTTTCGTCACTCAAAGGAAGGATCAGTGTTATTTAATTCGGTAGTGGCTTGTAAAGTTGGCCCAATAAGTACATATTCTCAAACATCATGTTTACGAAATAGCTGACTGCAATGGCATCAACTTAATTTTAGTTCCTAACATATAATTGAAACAGGCCCATTAGTGATACTTAACCACCTACCGTTAATTACCTGAAACAGTGGGCGTGGCCAAACAGGCTTCTGCACTCTACTCAGCGAAAGACTGCATTATACGAATGTGCAAAAACACGCCAAGAATCTGTTGTTTTTCGTTGAATTAGCGCCCGTGAAAGGGGCGGTAAAGGGGGGGAGGGGGGGGGGGGTAAATAAGGATCTGAGGTCGGCATGCGAATACATACATGGGACTAGTAATAGCGCTGTCCTGCCACATTGTTGCTGATTGCGTAAAGCGCAACCCAGCGAGAAGGTTATTAAGCGAGCGAAGCGAGCGTCTCCACGAGACTCTTATGGCACTTCGTTCTGTTTTTTGTTTTTGTTTTTTTGTACTAGACTCTTATGGCACTTCAGCCTGTTTGTTTTTTGTTTTGTTTTTATGTATGTCGATAGCGGTCGAATAGAAAGTCCGATCAACTTGAAATTTGGACCATCCACAACACAAGCCTCGATGTGGATTGAAGGTGTATAGTTTTGAGGCAAAATCGTTCGAAAAGTTACAAAGTTACACTCAATAACTTTTAGTACCAGTTTAAACGATGGGTGAGCCTGTTTAGCGTATTAATGTCAGGCGCAATGCGTGTAAGGCGGTGGCGGACCGCCGCGAAAACACTAGACAGAATGACAACGAAAATTCTTAGCAACGCACATTGCACTGCATTCAACAATATCGGGAAGTATAATAGCTATGGAAATTAGATAAAATTTTGAAATGCACATTCTTGAATTGTTGTTAATTGTTATTTTTATTAGCTTTGAGATCTTTTCGCCAGAACGTTCGTAGATATGGACGCGCTCGCTTATCAACGCGTCAAACAGAGCGTTTTCCTAGTAGGTATATAAACGCATTGGAACAGTCAATCATCAACGAGGAATTGAACGTGAGCAGAGTTTAGAGTTTAGGCGAGTTATTCCCGCGTGCCAGGGGGGCGGCTGTAGTGCTGCCCCCGGCGGCGGCTGGGGGTGGTACCGCGGAGGGCGAGTCCAACAACATTTAAGGGGGGGAGGGGCAGAGATCTCCAACACAGATCAGCCAGATAATTAACCCGATGACTGGTCAGATGTGGTTTCGTGAAGGTGGATCTGAATCAATCGGGATTGTAATGAAATTCATGTTGGCAAACGTTCCGGATATTTAGGGCGTATCTCAAATCTCTATTTTGGCCTGCTTCGCCTACCTCGCCATCTAAAACAACAATTACCAATTGTTATAATGAATTGTTACTAATTGTTAGGTTAGTTCGCTACGCTAGTCGACTAGCGAAAAACATCGATTTGAGACACAGCCTTAGGTGTGGGTTGGCCAGCGAGAAACAAAACTAAAACGAAGTCTATCGGAATTGTAAAGGGTAAACTTGAATTCTCTCTGTATGTTAATGTTAATACCCGGTGCTATTTGTCTAGCAGCCAGAACGCAGATCTAGCACTTTTTTTCCTTCATATTTATAAAATTAAATTACAACATGATTTATTTATACTCAAGTTTATTTGGAACTCGATTTGTACTTATCAATAGAGCATTGTCTTTTCTATTTAAAAGTTATTATACAAATACAAAAATAAAAATAATGCCCGTTGACTGGGGATTTGCCCCAAACTATTCAACGCCACCTCGTTGTCATTTGAAGAACGCATACAGGCAGGCACATACCTTATCGCTTTAAAAAGCACACAATACCATTCATTTACACACACTTCCACTAAAAGCGCTATTCAAGAATGTAAGCGAATCATAATATTGTTATGGTAGATTTATTTATTTTTCAGTGCGTTTCTCGATCACTACCATTGAGCTAGTATGGCCCTCTTCAAATGGGATTGTTTAGCTTGGAATGAATGTCCTAGGGCTGCTACAGGACCATTCACAATCAGGTTATTGCCCAAATCTAAATTCTTACTACTTGAGCCTTACGACGAGCCAATCACTGCAAGGTATCTCCCACTCCATAAACCATACGACTTACGCCTTAGACCTTACGAATTAAAACTGATTGTGAAAGAACCTTACCATGACTCAGTTTGTTTTATGACTAGTTAAACCTTGGGGGCAAACATAAGTCGCGTTGGATCAATTGGTATAGGAATAAAACAGGCGAGTGTATAGAACACCCTTTATCGGTGAGTTTATTTACAAGTGTATATTAGTATAGTTGCGTATTTGTAAATCAACAATGCTAATTATACATTTTTCCACGTTTGTCTTCTGACCAATAAGTAGAGCCAAGTAAAATTCGCGTTGCGAAATAGAACGAAACTGTTGTTATACCCCTAAAAATGATTGTGGACAAGACGTCGTGTCAGCATGATAGTTATGCAACTTTTGAATCGCGAAATAACGCGATATGGAACTTTAACCACGAAATATCTGTGTATTCGCGAAATAAGACTGAAATAACGAAAATGTGTTAAATATTGGCTAAAAATAAGTTCTAATGTAAGAAAAAATTGGTAGAAGAATTTAAAATATAGAGGAAATAGATATCAATATGTTTGTACACACGAATAACTCGTCTTTATTTCAGTGATGTTCCTAAATTGATTATGTATAACGTTTTTTTGCTTGCTATGCACCTTAAAAAATAAAGCCCGCCTACGCGAAATTTGCATTTTGAAAAACGAAATTTGGGAAAAAATAAAACCATTTCTGTACGGCTCTACCAATAAGTATGATGCACGCATTTAGCTCTACTAATGAAGGCAAACGAGCAATAATAGAGAAGCAGAAGATTCAATCCACCTAGAGAATCTTAACAACACAGCCGTGTTTCGGTCACCACTTATACTAACAAGTATCCGAGTGCCAAGCACTAACTAAACAGTGGACACGGCGATGTAGAGTTGATTGTTGTTGTCGTCTTGCAACGAATGCTTAATGCGATAAGGCTGTTATTAGCATAGGTGATAAGGGCGCCTGATATATTGTCTTGGGTAATGGAGGACAATGCAGACAATAGCTATAAAAACCGGCCAGTGGCATCTATTGGTGACACGGCAATACGTGACGTCACAGGCCTACAGTTAGCAAAGACGTTGGACAGCTCTAATGTCTTTGCTTTTTAGCACTGCCGCAGCCATCCCACACTTCACCCACAGCATCAATGTGTGTAGAGTACAGAAGGCAGTGGCATCTATTGGTGACACGGCAATGTATGACGTCACAGGCCTTCAGTAAGCAAAGACGTTGGACAGCTCTAATGTCTTTGCTTTTCATATGCATCAATGTTTAACGAATGTAAAAATTCATGTGTTATTATTTGTAATGTATTGTATGATAATTAGAATGTATTTAGTAAAATCGTGCCTAGGGGCCCGAGCCTATAGGCCCACCTAGGCAGGAATACACCAAATACTTGAAATAATAATGATTGCTTTCATTGTTTTGTACACATTTCATATTTTATTTGTAGCTGTACACAATAATCCACATTTCTTCTCTTTCCAGAAGATATCCCAACATTGGCAACCATGTATAAAGTATTCAGGCAGCATCTCAACTCAACGTATGCCTTGCCATCAGATGCCTTGTACATGTCTTGTACATTGTTACACGGACGTCTGTCGACAACAATAGACGTGTGAACTAAGAAGCAACGCGATGTGCTACGTGTGCATAAAACACTACGTGAACCAAGCATTGCACAGCACACGAGAGCGAGAACAGCTGCTGCTAATATCACACATATTCAGCGTCTCTCAGCGTCTCAGCGTCAATCCGGAAGGTCGCCGGTTTGATTACGTTTACCGTCAAAGGGTTTGAAGGCGTTTTCCTTCAGTCACATGTTATATGACGGGTTTGAGTTTTTCTAACGGCCCTCGGACATTACTTCCAAGCTATGCAAACTACCAATTATAAAGAGGCTTCTGAAAAGGGTCACATAACGTAAAGCCGGTGTGAACCCTACACACAATAAAATATAATAATAATAATTTTAATTTGGTTTTTCGATTTCATCATTTCCCCTAAATGTCGGACTTATTCTCGTCACTTTTCTATCTTCCAACCAATCTTCTCTCCATATATCCCTGTCTTCCCACCATCTCTCCAATTAACTACAGTCCACTGTCCACCCATATATCCCAGTCTTCCCACCATCTCTCCATTTCAACTACAGTCCACTGTCCACCTCTCATCTTTATGCGATCCCGCCATCGTTCACGTTGTCGTCCTACTGTTCTCAATTCCTACATGTCGTCTCAAACGCCTGTCTTGGTATCCGTAACCGTTTTATATCCATTGCAGGCTTGCTTTACAACAATGAAACAAATGAAATGAATCGATGGACAAACAACAAGCTGTCAAACAATAAAATATTCTGATTTTGAAAAAAAAATCTTCAAAACAAACAAGCAACATACAAAACTTTCACAACTTGGTTGCCCATCATTAAGCGTTTTAACTGGTGAGCAGTTACTATCGCCATACCTCGTTTTCTTCATAATGTTGCAATTTTATTATTTTGACATCTCGTTGTTTGTCCATCAGTTCGATTAATTTGTTACATTGTTGTAGTTCGGCTGTGACGTCAATTGCAAGTTCCCTATACATGTAACCAAACCATCATAATAACTAAATCTTGGCCATGTCAAAGTCAAGGACCCATCTATACAGCGTTATGACGATTACGTCTGTATGGCGAAGGGGAAGGGGGGGGGGGGGCGAATACCTTTATGGCGAGTCAGATGACGCAACCCACTGTTTACCAGTGTTACTGTGCGCTGTTTACACGACGCACACACACGCGCATGCGTCAACTCAGCCCCCCATATCTCCTAGCGGCGACATGTAAACAAGTCCTGAGACAAGTCGTATATCAGATCTACTTGTCCAGCTTAGGACCCCGGCACGTGCAACAGGCTGGTAGCACTCGCAGCAGAGTGAGCCACGTCCGCTATGTTGGGTTAACTGGAAGTATCGGTGCACGATACCGATGTCCAGTGGCGTATCCAAGGGGGGGAGGGGGGGGGGGGGACAAAACCCCACCCTTTCGCAAAGAAAAGTGGAAATTGCATTGGATTGAAAAAAAATGGAAATATAAATGTACAGTATTTTTGTATTAAATACCAAAGACATTAGTTTTTGTTAAAAATACACACATCGCTCTATAATTCTAAATTTCTGTGTATTAACACTTCAGTCCAATTGTTGTTCTTTGAAGCTTTTTTCGTTTCTTAAGGAGAAAATCGTTGCCAGAAATTTAGTAATTTTAGTTCAGTTGGCCGCTGTAAAACACACAGATTGCACCAAAATGACCTTGACGACAAATTTTTCCCGGGGGGAAACCCCCCGGACCCCCCGTTTATTTTTGGTTCCACTCTCAATAATATGAGTTAAACCCCCCCCCCCTTTCCAAAATCCTGGATACGCCACTGCCGATGTCATAAAGACGTGATGGTAATAAAACCGCCAATGCTCTGACGTCATATCGGAGACGATAGTGTGGAACACCTATAGCTCTGCCTATACCGTCGTGGAGGCTCAAGCTAACAAATAGATAATCATAATAATTTTTGTGGGAATCCCTGTTATAGGGTGTACACCAGCTTTACCTGATGTGCCCCTCTTCAGGTGACTAACTACGTACATTAGGGTATTTGGATAGTTGGGAAGGAATGTCCAAGGGCTGATAGAATGACTCAGTCCCAGCATTCCCCTTTACGACTAAGGAAAACTTCGGAAAAACCTACAGTCAGAACTGCCGGTGGCCGGAATCGAACCGCCGACCTCCCGAATTAGAGTCTCGCGTCTTACCGCTGAGCCACCTCTATCAGTACAAATAGATAGTGCTGGCGCTGCTAGGTAACCACCATTGATGGTTTATCAATAAACAACAATGAACTATTGACAGCTAAATTTGTGCTCATAAAAGTTTACTTTCTTGCCACCAAAATGCATTTAGTATATTTGATTGACCAATAATTACTTTTGTCAATTCTATTAGTAGAGCTACTGCATCGTGTCCAAAGGTTGTATTTAGACCAAGAAGAACATTTATATACATGAAAAGCAGTTTCATTATTTAAACCAATCTCCTCTCATTTCATCCAAACACTACGTTTCATATTGATATTATCGATGTAATCGATAATACACAGCCACGCAACACTCTATGCAATGCCGATTAATAATTACATATAAAATGAAATTACTTTGCAAATTGCATAGTCGTTCCTCACGTGCTCCTCAACTCAGCCTTTCCTCAGACTCGCTCAACCACCAATCACAGAGCAGTCCGCATGGCAATGCTGCTCTGTGATTGGTCGTTGGGCGACTCTAAGGAAAGGCTGAGTTGAGGAACACAAGAGAAACGACTATGCATTTGACCCTAAGATGACGTTTTATAGCATGGGTCACGTATGTATAATATTATATAAGAAATAATATGAAATTATTATAATATATAAGAAATAATATATAAACAATAATATTATTATATTATAATTGTATAAGATGGTGGCTGTATCCTACAGGTACATGGAGAACATAGTTCACACACGTGGTAGAGCTAGAAGCTACATTTGTTCTAAGATAACCAAGGAATGTTGTTAGGGCAATTACAATAAACTTGTAATTGTTTGACGCTCGGATCACACGAGGGTCTTTACCAGTTACTGCAAACAGTTGAATTATCTTTTATAGGCCGCCAGTAGTTTATAGTTTCCTCCAGGTTAAAGGTGATATTTGTTGTTAAGTGTCATGTCATTGTCATTAAAACACCCAAGTCGGCTTGGACTGTGTAGATTGGAATGATGGACGAGGGATTGGACTGCAAAGAATGAATTACAAGAAAGCATGCATGAAGGTTCTATATATATCGGCGCAACGTCTCGTGCGACAAGCAGAGCTAGCGTGGCTCATACTGGTTGTTACTTCCATGGGGTAAACAAGTAAAATTGACGATTGTGTTATGTGTGATTATATTCCGTTTAAATATTTTAATTGAGGCTTTCTCAATTTAAATTGGATTCGTTTCTAGTAAAAGTGCTTGCATTTTATTTATTTACAATTAATGTATCGATTTTGGATTGTTAGAAAATTTGAATTTGTTTTAAACTTTAAAAAAATCAATATTTTACTGCAGCATGCATGTAAACGGTGACTTTGGAGCCGTCATAGCAATTTGAGTCACAAAATAGGCTAGTTAATTTGTTATCTGTGAATAGGCTGTGATGTCCCTCACTCAGTGTGCAAACAACAATATAATTATTGTTTGTACTTTTACGTTTGAGTGAGTAATATAGGGTAGAGGCCCCACGCCATCGGCAGTTTGTCTACCGCCTTTTACTGCCCAAAATACTTTAGTCGGTTAGTAGAAGTTCGCCAAGCGACGCGATGATGGAGCCTGATTGGTCGGCTACTTCACCGAAGATATACGAAGACAGCCGAAAACTCCGTCATCTCGCTTGGCAAATTTCTACTACACGACTAAAGTATGTTGGGCAGCATTAGGCAGTAGACAACTGCCGATCGCGTTGCGACTTACCCTATATTACTCACTCAACGCTTTTACGTTTCTCCACTCCTGATTCTTCATTCCCCTCAAGCTACGGAAATGGATAATTAAAACTTATCAGGACTTAGGACTCGTCTTGGAACGACGCATTCCTTTACTCCAAGCGAGAGTACAAGGACGAAAACAAAACGCATTGATCACTTTATCACTGGAATCGAGTCACTGACTAATGACTTCCATCTCTCTTCTCCCTTACATCATCATAATTAACTAATAATCTCGAGTTGCAATTAATATTCATTACTCCAACAGCCGCGTTCGACTCCGGCTTCGTACGAGTTTAATTATATGAAATGGCAAAGTTGTTGTATAAAACGCTGTGAACAATACTATAAATGGCTTTGTCTGTAGCCGCGCTTTCTGAGAAATGATTGCGACCTATTGAGCCCGGTCGCGTTGTTAATGTGTTGTTTAAAAATGCATTTTTTTTTGCGTTTAAAAGGTTTTTAATAATAATATTTCGTAGAAACCTGCCCAAGGAGAAGCTGTTTCTTTTGATGACTAAATGGTACAGGGTGTGAGCATACTTATGAGGGAATGTCCAAGGGCTATAAATAAATAAATAAATAAATAAATAAATAAATAAATAAATAAATAAATAAATAAATAAATAAATAAATAAATAAATAAATAAATAAATAAATAAATAAATAAATAAATAAATAAATAAATAAATAAATAAATAAATAAATAAATAAATAAATAAATAAATAAATAAATAAATAAATAAATAAATAAATAAATAAATAAATAAATAAATAAATAAATAAATAAATAAATAAATAAATAAATAAATAAATAAATAAATAAATAAATAAATAAATAAATAAATAAATAAATAAATAAATAAATAAATAAATAAATAAATAAATAAATAAATAAATAAATAAATAAATAAATAAATAAATAAATAAATAAATAAATAAATAAATAAATAAATAAATAAATAAATAAATAAATAAATAAATAAATTAATAAATAAATAAATAAATAAATAAATAAATAAATAAATAAATAAATAAATAAATAAATAAATAAATAAATAAATAAATAAATAAATAAATAAATAAATAAATAAATAAATAAATAAATAAATAAATAAATAAATAAATAAATAAATAAATAAATAAATAAATAAATAAATAAATAAATAAATAAATAAATAAATAAATAAATAAATAAATAAATAAATAAATAAATAAATAAATAAATAAATAAATAAATAAATAAATAAATAAATAAATAAATAAATAAATAGAGTACAAATAAATAGCAAAACAGGTGGTTGAGGGGGGAGGGGTAGAGGGCCCGTCTCATTACAGGTGAAAGTAACAAGCGACAATCAACGGCGCATCACTCAATAGAGTCTGATCTGCAGAGGTCAGCAGTCGAAGGTCACGAGGTCGCGCAACACTTGGGGCACCACCGGAAACGACACCGATAGTACACTACACTTACACCCAATATGCCTCTGACCTCTATTGTTATGTGATATGAAGACAAATCGCAACGCCCTTACCTAATAATGTTGAGAGTAAAATTTCACGGAATACGCTTTTGTAAGTTGGTGCAGGTTTCAGATTCGATTTGGAATATGCAGACACGCTTAATGCGTGGGTGCTGTATTGTTTAGAGGTCGACCATTTTCAAGTTCGTTTATAATAATTGGAGATAATATAACAGAGACCAATTCACGACCCATAATCAACGTCGTTTTTATATGAAAGGTACTGTACGTGTATCGATAATTATTATCTTATTGTATATCAAACCCCTGATTGGCTGATTGATTGATATTTGGGCTTTACTTCTCATATTTTTGCAACGTGGCTAATCGAGACAATGAGTGGGTGAAATATGAAAATGATGGGGGGGTGTTAAGTGGTAAAGGGACAGTGGGAGGGCGGGAAGAAAGGGAAAAGGGAGGAAAAGGGAGTGGGGAGGATGTGGACTGCGTTTTTCAAACATAGGACACGGCACAAGTTGTAGCTTATGCGTCTCGTTTCTTGCGAGTATTTGATCAACGGCATTGTGGTGTAGGTAGACTGTCATGCCATCATATTATGAAAGTACTAGAATCGAGAATCGAACCAGGGACCTTCTTTAATTCTAAATACTAACGAGAAAACATACGACGTGCCCTTTGAGTATTGCTCGACCCAATTATGCAATTTCAATATAAAGTCTAAGGTCTTCGATAAAATGTAATATTCTATACAACTCCATTGGTGGATGCCTCGTTAAAAACAAACAAGTTATGTGAGGAGTGATTAAGCGAGCGAAGCGAGCGTTTCCACTTGACTCTTATGGCACTTCGTTCTGTTTTTTTTTTGTTTTTTTTGTTTGTTTGTTTTTTTTGTTTTTTTTTTTTTTTTATGTCCGTCGATAGCGGTCGAACGGAAAGTCCGATCAACTTGAAATTTGGACCATCCACAAGCCTCGATGTGGATTGAAGGTGTATAGTTTTGAGGAAAAATCGTTCGAAAAGTTACAAAGTTACACCATAGTTACTGCAAAATATTTTTCTGAAACAAAATGGTGGCAAAATGTGAGATAGCCAGATTTTGTTACAGATTTTTCCGGTCACGAATATGTTCATGTTATGGCGATCTGATAAATATTGGCAAAGTTACACAAAAGTTACTCAAAAATATATTTCTGAAACACAGTAACAGCAAAATGTGAGGTGGCTATCTGATAGTAAATTTTTGTCCGGTCACGAATATACTAATGTAAACGCGATCCGATACATATTAGAGGCAGAAATTACATTTCTATTGCTGTCAATAACTGTTAGCAACGGTGGCGGACCGCGGCGAAAACATGACAGCGAAAATTCTTAGCAACGCACATTGCACTGCATCCAACAATGTCGGGAAGTATAATAGCTATGGAAATTAGAAACATTTTTGCAATGCGCATTCTTGAATTGTTGTTAATTGTTGTTTGTATTAGCATTGAAAACTTTTCGCCAGAAAGTTCGTAGATATTGACGCGCTCGCTTATCAACGCGTCAAACAGAGCGTTTTCCTAGTGTAAATAATAGTTGTAGCGAGATTTACAACTGGACCTCAAAAAATGTCCGACGGCTAAGAAGAAAAACTTAACACGTCAACGTGTGGGGGAATCGAATGCTCGACCTCCCGGATCGCAGTCGCGCGTGCTACCACTAAGCGCGTGTTGGTGTGTTGGCTATATTTTAGGCCTACTACTGTTCGTATTATGCAGTTGAGTTCTTCCGTATCCGGACGGAGTGCGGGAGTAGTATGTCCACCATAGAGGTAGCTCAATGGTAACACACGAGACAAATTGCAGAGGTCGCGTGTTCGAGACAACACCGGCAAATCGAACTGAAAGTTTCCTCAGTCATGGAATTAATTCTGGAATGAACAAAACAGAACGGATCGGAACAGACAAATGAAGGAAACAGAAAACAGCAAACAAATGACGAAAAGAAACTCAAAGAGGGGACGACTATGAACTCCAACATTAGTCAACATAATATTTTGGGAATTCTAAATCAGAAAATAATCAGAATAGAAGGAACATACATCATAAACTGTGAGAATGATCCATAAAAACATTAGCTGCTTCAAAACTTGCTACAAACAGTTACCATGGCAATCAGAATCAGAATCTTGGTTTCAATTAATTTTTTATTTTATTCCTGTTAAAACTACAATTTCGCATCCCTCCAAAATCTTAGAAAAAGTTAGATGCGTTGAGCGAAAACGGAATAAAGTAGCACAAGTAAAAGATTGAGCAACGAAACAACACAACGTGACAAAATAATAATAACAAAATAAATAATTAAAGTAAAATAATTTAGCCATCATTTTAGAACAATGTATCCACGAAATGTGACGCTATTTCAGTAGGAAGATGTCTGCTTACTCAACATGTTTAGTTGTGGATGCGATTCAACCGCTTCAATGGAGTGAAACACAACTGTCCTCCTGTCGCCGTCCATCAACAAAGAGGTTCATTGACTCAACTAGCATCGAATTATTCTTTGTCGTTTAAATAGGGCAACCGCCTTGTGTTGTGTACCTGCATGATTTGTATCGTGACAATGTTAGGTAGAAGATCCTCTTTATGACGCTGGATAAGGTACCAACATATTGTAACTAGGTTTTAAAATTTAAGCTATTACACTTGAACATAATCTCAAAGTAAGTACAAAAATACTTTTTTTTGATAGTGTATTCAGTTACCTTATTGCAATTTTCTAAAAAAATTGATGTTGGTAGAGAAAGAAATTTGAATAGTGATTTAAAGTCAGTTTTCTAACGCTTACTATTAAAGGTAAGAAGATGTTATCCTTTGTATTAGCTCCATCTGGCCGTCACTCTTTTGGAAAAAGTTAGAGCAAATTACTATTTTGTTGCTGGTCTAACAAAAACATGTCAAAAAAATAATCCTTATAGTCACTCTAAATGTAACTAATAAGGTTAGTTATTAATTATAGATATATAAGTTGCACTTGTTGCTGAGAGGGCTCAACCAGCGTAGGTTGGGACATAGATAATGGTGCAAAGCAACGTAGACATAAGATCGACGTGGAGTGGAAGGTGGGGCTACCATCCATTGACTTTCTCTTCCCTCCTTAGTCAAAGTTAGAGGGCAATGCCCCCCCCCCCCCCCCGCCGCCACTGCCAAATGCAAATGTGACGTCACACTAACAAGTCCCCCCCCCCCCCCCGTCAAAAGTCACAATTCAATCGAGAAGTCAATCAACCTATAATATTGTCACTTTAGGTTACCTATGGAGCAGACAATGACTATGGATGGAAATTACAATATCAAGTTCTCATATTTACCAAACAAGTTATACGTATAGCGTAATATGATAGTGAGTGGGTTAGGTTAGGTTAGGTCAGGTCAGGCAAAATTATAGGTTAGTTTTGGTTAGGTAAGTTAAGGTTTCGGTTAAGTTATCTTATCGATGACTGTCTAGGTTGGTACGTAATACAACACGATTGTTTTTACTGCATAGAAAATGAAAACGTTTCTAATTCGACATAAAATTCACCAAATTAGTGCGCTGGCACAATAACAACTTGACTCGATTCGCTAGTTCCCGTTTCTACCGCATGAGCGCGCATTGCAACTTAATTAACCTTGAATTCAAATTGATACTTATAAGAAATATATTTAATTTATTGTTTTTCTATCTCCATCCAATAGTGGAGCAGTTGTGAAGGAATCTCAGTGGGGTCTTTGAAGGACTCAAGTCTCAGTATCGCCTTATGACTGAGGAAAGTTCGGATAAACTTCAGTTCGGATTGCCGATCTAAGGATAATCAATTTGGCGACCCGCCGAAGCAACAATTGGACAGAGAAACTACGGAATAAGAATGAATAGTTTTTCGTAGTACGGACAATTCATGTTCCTCTTCAGGTGACTAACTGATGTTGCGGTATTTGGAACAGTTGTAAAGGAATGTCCAAGAGCTGTTAGCATGACGCAATCCTTTCATTGTGACTGAGGGAAACCTCGGAAAAAACCTTCTGTCAGGAATGACGGACAATAATTTGACAGAAAAATATGTAGGGAATATGTTTGATCTAGTTTCCATTATACTTATATCTGTAACCGATGTGGGCTACGTGCTACGTGCTACGTGCTACATACAGTGGAATATCAGCTGTAGCAGCTTCTCATGACTCACTGGTCAGTCCGCCTACTAAGTCATCCTCAGTCACGCCCGCCACTGTGATTCGCCAATTGTTTCGCTTGACGGCGGCTAAATCTTTCAGCCGTCACTCAGCCTTCAGTGTTTTTAATAACTCGCTGACCTTTCCTCACTCGATTTATCGCTTCCCCGCAGATATTCCCCATTGTCCGGGGTTTCTATTACTCTAATTGAGCTAAGAAAGTAAGCTATAGTTACACCCACTTGTTTCACAGACTGGTTACCGTATCGTCGTCGGTTCCCACGCAACGAGGGGTTAAGCGGCAGGCACTGGCTCCGGCGATGGACGGGTGACCGATGGACTGGTATAAGGAACCAGTCGTATTTGCTTTACCCGTTTCTCGTAAACCCATTTTTTAATCGATTTATATGTATTATATGGATGTGAATCGACATCAATAATTTCGTTATTAATCAATACTCAATATTCAACCTTTTTCTGGCAAGCTATGATAACACTGATATTGTGAGTGCGTTCACAATGGGTGGTTTTATGATTTGCAGTTTACGGGTCGTGAGTTGGGGGGGTTAAAACCGTAATAAAGGTGTTATCGACAGAAACTGACCATCCAATTATATAATTTAGGAGCCATGACTTAGACATTTCTATTGTTTATCATTATTATTGTTCAATGTTCGGTTTCATTATATGATTAGGTAGATGAAAAAGGTACTTGAGCCATGAGTGTCATTTGTAAGGCTCTCTTAGGTGAATCATAGCGGTGAATATACTAAAACCAGCGCAAATCGTCTTCGCCTTGAGTTGATAGTAAGATTGCCGTTTTACTGTCCGCTACGCGTGCATTCATACAATGAAAGCCGTGGAATGATGCAAGCAAGACAAATCGAACAGGGATTCGAACCCACGCCCTTAATGTTGAGCGTTCAGAAGTTATCTCTCTCACCACTGCATCACGGAGCGTCGTAAATATCTTTACTACTCCAAACAAAAAACAAAACAATGCGTATAAGGTCGACGTGTAGAATTCTCATAACTGCATTTCGTCGACCGAATAATAAATTATTATGTGAACGAGGCACTCGCAGATGTGATGTTGCGACGTCACCAATGATTGATGGACAATTGCCCTTAAACGATTTGATTCTTCTTCTTC